>PVLA01007532.1:0-103471 GCA_004027455.1 Hydrochoerus hydrochaeris | reverse complement strand
AGGCTTGTCAATTTTATTTATTCTTTCAAAGAACCAACTCTTTGATTCATTGATTCTTTGAATTGTTTTCTTAGTCTCTATTGAATTAATTTCTGCTCTGCTCTTTATAATTTTCTCCCTTCTTTTGGCTTTGGGCTTGGCTTGCTCTTCTTTTTCTAGGTGTATCAGGTGTAATATCAGGTTGCTTATTTGTGTTCATGCTGTTTTCCTAATGTGGGAACTCAGTGCAATAAATTTTCCTCTGGGGACCACTTTCATTGCATCCCACAGGTTCTGCTAAGTTGTATTTGTGTTTTCATTTACTTGTAGATATTGTTTAATTTCTTCTTTAATTTTCTCTGTGACCCATTGATTGGTCAAGAGTGTATTATTCAATTTCCATGTGTTTGTGTGGTTTTTGCAATTACTTTTATCATTAATTTCCAGTTTCATAGTGCTATGATCCAATAACATTCATGGGATAATTTCAATTCTTTTGCATTTACTTAAATATGTTCTGTGGGTTAGTATATGGTCTATTTTAGAGAATGTCCTGTGTACTGGTGAGAAGAATGTATATCCTGATGTTGGTGGATGGAACACTCTGTATACATCTATCAAATCCATTTCTTCACAGGTGTGATTCAGTTCTGTTATTTCTTTGCCATTTTCTGTCTAGTTGATCTATCCCTGTATCTTAATGGTGTGTTAAAGTTCCCTGTTATATTTGTGTTGTTACCTATTTGATTTTTCATTTCTGTCAATACTTGTTTTGTGTAGTTGGGTGCTCTGGAATTTGGTGTACATATATTTAAGCTTGTTATCTCTTCCTCTTGCAGTTTTCCCCTAACTAGTATGTAGTGACCTTCTTTGTCTCTTTGGACCATTCTTGGTTTGAAGTTCACATGGTCTGCAAACAGAATAGCTAACCCCACTTTTTTTCATTTTAGTTCCTGTTGCATGGAGTATTGTTTTCCATCCTTTGATTTTCAGTCTATGAGTTTCCTTTTGTGTTAGATGGGTTTCTTGTAGACAGCATATGGTTGGATGTTGTTTCTTGATCCATTCTGCCAATCTGTTTCTTTTAATTGGTGAATTGAGGCCATTTACATTAATGTTTATAACTGTCATATATTGTTTTATTGTTGACATGCTATCTGTCTGATGTTGTATCTTAGCTTTCCATTCTGTTTAATTGTCTGTGTCGCTTAGTGGATTTTTCCTATGTGTATCTAGAATGTCTCAGGTTTGGGTACTAGAGTAATATTGGCTTCCAGGAATGACTTAGGGAGAATTGCTTCACTTTTGATTTCACTGAAGATTTTGAGGAGTGTTGGCATTAAGTCTTCTTTGTATTTCTTGTAGAATTCCACAGTGAATCTGTCTGGGCCTGGGCTCTTCTTTGTTGGTAAGGACTTAATTACATTTTCAATTTTATTAATAGAAATTGGGTTATTCAGCAGTTTTACATCTTCTTGATCCAGCTTTGGTGGTTCATATGTTTCTAGGAATATGTCCATTTCTTCTGTGGTATCGAATGTATGAGAGTAGAGGTTTTTTAAATAGGTGTTGATGATCTTCTGTATTTCTACAGAGTGAGTAGTGATTTCACCTTTTTCATTCCATATTGCATGAATTTGAGTCTTTTCTTTCATTTTTTTAAATTAGGTTGGCTAGGGGTTTATCAATTTCTGTCACCATGTACTAAACTATAATCTAAATGTATCAAGGATCTAAATATTAAAACAGAAACACTAAATCTGTTGGAATACAGAGAAGATAAAAATCTTGAAGAAATAGGGGTAGGTAGAGAATTCATGAACAAGAACCAAACTGCATGGGAAATACTTCCCAGAATCAACAACTAGGATCATGTCTTATTAAAATGTTTCTGTATGTTGAAAGAACTCTCCAGCATAGTGAAAAGAAAACCCACAAATTGGGAAAAAAATCTTAGTGAACTGTCCCTCAGACAAAGGATTTCTTAATAGATTTTAAAATGTGTGATAGTATAAATAAATTTTTATGGAAAATGAGATATTATAGTAGCCATTGTTCATTTTCTGTTATTTAGTTCAGAATGCCTTGTAATACTTTCATTCTCTTGAATGGTTGTTCTATTTTGTCATGTTTGATATTGTGTGTGAAGCTATGCTCAACTATTTCAAAGAAAGTGACATTATGGTAGGTAGTGTTGATATCCAATTGTCTTGTTGTGAAGTGCTGTGTTTCTGAAATTGTTCTGTACTGATCTGCTTTATTCTGTCCTCTTTTGTTTTATTCTCTGTAAAATAATGTTAAAATCTAAAAAAATGTAATAAAAGAAATTTTTAATACATCCAAAGAAGATATAGTTTAAAAAATGGTGGATCAACTGCAGAATGGATGAAAAACATGTAGTATTTTTATACAATGGAATATTACTCAGCTATAAAAGGATGATGTTGAAACTTTTATAGGTAAATGGAAGCAACTTAAGACTATACTCATAAGTGAAACAAATCAGACTCACTTGTAAATATTGTATTGTGTCTCTAGTACAAAAAATAATAAAAAACTGGAAGAGTAATAATATCCAAAATTTATAATAGATACTGTAATGATAAAAAGGATATAGTGCTCTAAAGGATATAATTGTATGTATAAGTGTGCAAGAATGTAACCATACTACTAAATTTTATTAGTTCCTAAAACAGAATAGTTTGATTATCTATTTTTATGCTATGATTTTGTAACTTGAACAACTACTTCTAGGATAACAAAATTTAATTTATCAACTAGTGGTTTCTTACTGTTATTTTTTGACTAGTGATTCTTACTTGGTTTTTTTGAAATTCTGTATTATTTCTACCCTTTTTTTCTGTTTTGATATTTTCACTAAATAAAAAAAATTGAGGAACACTGCAAAAAGATGGAAACCATGTATGAATAATATAAGAAAGAAGTTTAATGCATGAAACAGATTCAAAAGATATCCAGGAAATCAAAAATGCCATCAAAAGTTGGCAAATCCGCCTCAATAAATGTGAAGACACACTTGCAGACCTTGAAGACAAGACTGTAGCTAGCATACAAGAAAAGAAAGATCTTTTAAAAATAACAAGGAATGAGACCATGTTGGAATTTAGGGTGCTGGGAAACCAAGCAACACGCTAACCTCCCTGGTAAGTAGTCATGGCTCAGGCAAGTTGTGGGCACCCCAGAGGGAGAACCATCCAGGATCTCCCAAGATCCATGCCATGTTGGAATCTAGGGTGCTGGGAAACCAAGAAACATGCTTGCCTCCCTGGTAAGCAACCATGCACCTACCTGTGCCCAGGCTGAGAATCAAATATCCTATCCCCACCCCATTAGCTAATGGGAGCCAGAGGCCTGAGCATCACTTGGGAGGTTGACCATATGCAATATAGCAAATAGGGGGATTTCCTTCTGCCAACTATTTGAAGGTAAATATTGTTATCACTGTTTTGCTTTGTTCTGATTAATTGTATTACTCTTTAATATTCTGTTTTGATAAGTTCTATAATATTCTGTATTTGGTTTGATTTTGCTATACCTGACCAAAAGAACAACTATTGTGAAGATAACAAGATATAGTTTGACACTTATTACTGTTATCTTGGTAACCTGTTGTGACATTCTGTGCCCATTACACTGTACTGTCTCAATTGGCTGTGTTCTGCCTTGTTTTGTTGTACTTTACTACTTTCAAAATAAAAAAAGAAAAAACACCCAAATGCTTGCATTCTAAAATCAGAAATAAGAAAAGGATGTACATTATTATTACTCCTATGCAATGTAGTGAGGGAAATATTAGCCAGATTAGCTAGAAACGAGAGACAAATAAAAGGAATAAGGTTAAAAACAAGACATTAAACTATCACTATTTACAAATGACATGATACTCTTATATAGAAGACACCAAACCTCATTGAAAGACTTCTAGGTGTAATAGCTAAATTCAGTAACATAATTGGATACAAAGTCAACAATCAAAAATCAATAGCATTTCAACAGTATACAAACAACAAACTCACTGAAAGAGAAATCAGAGAAACCATAGCCTTCACAATAGCATCCAAAAAATGAAATTAGGAATCACACTAGTAAAAGAAAAAAACCTGTACAGTGAAAACTACATTACTTTGAAAAAGAAAATTGAAGAGAATTTCAGAAAAGGGAAAGACATTCCCCATTCATGGGAAGGAAGTACAGACATTGTGAAAATGGCAATTCTCCCAGAATTGTTATACAAATTAAGGCAATTCTAATCAAAATGCCACTAGCATACCTCACAGATCTAAAGAAATCACTTCTAAAATTCATCTGGAACCAGAAGACACCTAGAATAGCAATGGTAATTCTGGACAACAAAGGCAAGTCAGGAGGCATCACAATCCATGACTTGAAGTTATACTACAAAGCTGCTGTGGTAAAAATCAGCATGGTACTGGAAAAAAAAAGACATGAAGAACAATGGAATAGATTAGAAGATATGACCACAACTACAAACATACTCAGTGACCATATCTTTTACAAAGGGGCCAAATACATTCACTGGAATAAAGATAGCCTCTTTTATAAGTGGTGCTGGAAAAATTGGCTTTCCATATGCTGAAAACCAGAATTAGACCCATGCGTATCACCATACACTAAATTAAAATCAGAATAGATCAAAGATATTAATGTTAAACAGAAACACTAAATTTGCTGGAAGACAAATTAGGTAGAATCTTGAAGACATATGCGTCGGCAGAGAATTCATGAACAAAAATGAAACTACACGGGAAATACTTCAGCACTGGGATCTTGTATTAGTAAAGGTTTTTACATGTGAAAAGAAATCTCCAACAGAGTAAAAAGAATACCCACAAATTGGGAAAAAAACGTAGTCAAATGTACCTCAGACAAAGGACTTCTATGTAGAACGTATAAAGAATAAAAAAAAGTCAGACCCACAAAATTCAAACATCCAGTCCAAAAATGGGCATAGGAGATGAATACACACCTCTCAGATGAAGAAATACAAATGGCAAATAAATACATGAAAAATGTTCAATATCCTTGATCATTAAAGAAATGCAAATTAAAACAACAATGAGATTCCATCTCACTCCAGAAAGAAGAGCCATGATCAAGAAAATCACCAATAACCAATGCTGGGGAGGCTTTGGGTGAAAAAAGAACTCTTCTGCACTTTTGGTGGGAGTGTAGAATTTTGCAACCACTGTGGAATCACTCTGGAGTTCCTTCAAAAGGCTAGGATTAGAAATCCCATTTGAACCAGCTATTCTACTTCTGGGCATATTCCCAGAAGTATTGAAAACATCATACCACAGTGATATATGTACACCCATGTTTATAGTAGCACAATTTGTAATAACCAAATCTTAGAAACAACCTAAATGCTCATCAACTGAGGAATGGATACAAAAAAAGATGTGGTATTTTTATACAATGGAGTACTACTCAGCTATAAAGAATTATCACATTGAGGCTTTTATAGGTAAATGGATGTGACTTGAGACCATACACATAAGTGAAATAAATCAAGCTCACATGTGTAAATACCATATGGTCTCCCTAGTGTAAGAAATTGAAAGAGAAAATAAGATAGAAAATCTTCAACAAATATGGTTAAAGAGTGAGAAACTGCTCAAAGGAGAAAAAAAAAAACTCAGATAGGGAAAATGAGAAAAGGCAGAGAGAAGAAAAAAGGTATAAATTTCTATATATACATGTAAGATTACTAGGATGATTCTACTGACAATTCTATTAGTTCTTTCAACCTTTTTGTTTTTTTAGTACCAGGGATCAAACTCATGACCTCAGTCTTGCAAGACAGGTGGTTAGGCCACCAAGCTAAATCCCCAGTCCTCTATTAGTTCTTATAACAAAAAAGTTAACATCCATCAGATTAGATCAATATTTCATGACTATATCTGGTAATTTGAGTAACTCTTTTGATGATAACTATAGAAAATAACAACTTGAGTTATGCTCCTACCACCTTGTTTTGAAAGCCTATATTGTCAGTGTTTGGGGCTCTTTGTTACTGTTATTTATTAGACTCTTTCATTTTTTTGTTTTTCTTGTATTTTGTTTTGTTTTTTCCTCTAATACATAATGGTTAGATGTACATATAAGCTTTTGCATAACTAGAACTTCTACTAAAAGATTTTTAAGAATTGATTTTATTATGTGTAGTGGTATGAACAGCTGGTTTGAAGAAAACGAGACATTATGCTAGCCATTGCTGATTTTCTGTCATTTTGGTTTGAAGTCCAATAGTGCTTTTATTCTTTCTTTTGATTAGTTTTAGTCTGTTTCCTATTAGTTGATTTCAATAAGGGTGAAGGTATGGGCAGTTGTTTTGAAGAAAGCAAGAGACATTATGGTAGCCATTATTCGTTTTCCTATTGTCTGGTTTTGAAGGTGGGTAATGCATTCATTCTTTTGTTTTTATCAGTATTATACCATTTTGTTTTGTTTGAATTCATTGTGTGTAAATATATGGACAACTATTTTGGGAAGAACAGGAGACATTGTGGATGCCATGGTAGGTTTCCTGTTGTCTTTCTTTTTTCAATTTTAAAAGATTTTACTTAAAGAGAAACAAAAGCACGTAAAGGGTAGAGAGAATGGAGAATTCCAAAAAAAGATAAACAATAAGAAATCACTACTTAATAAATTACATATTATCCTCTTAGAAATAGTTGTTCAAGTTAAAAAATTAAAGTATACAACGTAGATGGTCTAACAGTGAGAGTGTGAACAGCTATGCATGCATAAATCTCTACGTGTATTTCTATCCTTTCTGTATTAGAGGGAAAAACAAAACTTAGCAAGACAAAAAAACAAATTCCTATAAGAACATGAAAACAAAAAGTCGTATAAAACCACAGTACAAGGTGATCTACAATGATTACTGTGTTGTTTCTTATTATCTTCAAAAGAATGTCTATATCACCAGGCATAATTGAATATAACAGTATAATTGAGTATAGCAGTAAATAACAATATTAGTAAAATAAAATATTGTAGACAGTATAAAACTTCAAAGGCAGGAATAATCAAACCAGAGTGGATATTCTAGTGAATCTTGTCATCTTAAGTGCAGTTGCCTATACTCTCAGACTTGATACTATCAATCATAACAGCTTTGAATAAATTCTCTCAATACAAAACAGTGATCCAACAAATGAGATTCCATTATGATCAGTCATGGTAAAACTGTGTTGGTTTTACAGAGCTTTAGATTAAGTTAATAGGAAATTAAGCATGATTACCATACTATATCCTGTTATTTTGGGGATTGCTGTCTGTGCTCTCAAATCTAATAAAGGTAGAATGACTGGAGCAGAATATAATACATCTAAGCAGAGTAGTGTCAGTAATGTGGGTTTTAAATCCTGGTGCACTATTAACACTATAGTATATCAAGGCCATCTATATTAGAGTTTCTAGTTATCCTTCTCTAGCTCATTTCTGTTATGCTACTTTTCTGCCTTTGTCTGGTTTTCTCCTTCATTCTACTGCCTGCCCAACTCATTGAGCCCTTTCTGCCACTGCTCCTAAAATCCTGGTATTTTTTTTCTCTCTCTCTAGAATGCCCTTCAGCATTCTCTGCAGGGTTGGATTGGTGATCACAAACTCACCCAGTTCCTGTTTGTCATGGAAGCATCTTGTTTCTCCATTAATTTCTAGTGACAGTTTTGCAGGGTACATCAATCTGGGCTGGAGGTTATTTTCTTTCAGGGCTTGGAATACTTCACTCCAAGCTCTTCTTGATCTGATGGTCTGTGTCGAGAAGTCAGCCATGATCCTGATGGGCTTACCTTTATAAGTAATCTGTTTCTTTTCTCTGATGGCTTTTAATATTCTGTTTTTACATTGAATTTCTTGTATCTTGATTATTATATGTCTGGGTGTAGATCTGCTTTGGTTTAGGTGGCTGGAGTTCTATATGCCTCACACAACTGAATGTCATTTTCTTTTCCCATGCTTGGGAAGTTTTCCTTAAGTATTTCTGTGAATAGCTTTGTAATTTGCCTGTTTGTATGCCTGCTTCTTTGTCCATGTTTCTTATTCTTAAATTGTAGATTCTCTTGTCATCTTCTAGCCTTTGTATTGTTACTGCCTGTTTCCCTTTTATTTTTGAGAGATCATTCCTTTCATGATCACACATTGCAAACTTGTCTTCAAGTTTTGATATTGTATCCTTAGTTTCTTTTAAGGAGTTTTGCCAGCTTTCAATGGAGTTTTTAATTTCCTGGTAGTCTCTTTGAATCTGCATCATGTATTCTAGATTTTCTTTATATTCTTTATCAAATGTTTCTCTCCTTTTTTGTGTTCCTCCCTTCTTCCATCTGTACCTTCCTGAGAGATGCTTCCTGAGAGCATTTCTTTTATTACTCTACTCATATCCTGCTTTACCTGATTTAATATTTCAGTTTTGAGCTCATCTACAAGGTCCCAAAGATATTTCTTAATGTCCATTGAAGCCATGTCTGATGTTGCATGTTTGCCGCCCTCAGTCTCCCTTGTTTTTCCTTCTCCTGGATCAGGGCTCTCAGGGTTCTGGGCTGGGGGCCTCCTCCTGCCTCTCTCTCCTGTTATGGCCCTGGCTTCCTCCAAACAGGTTACAATGCATGTCCCAGCCCCTTTCCCTGTTGGCCACGTTTCCTCCTAAGCACACTGGCAAGGGAACTCTACCGTTTCCCACCTGCTCTTATCACTGAGGTGTAAGCAGGCTGCATATACCTGCCCCTCCCCACCAGGCCAGCCAAACTTCAGGGGCAATCACCCAGTCAGTGCATGCTAGTTGCAGGGAATCAATTTGGGACTTCTCATTGGGTCCCGGCCAGGGGTGCAGCCCAGTCCAAGCAAATCGCATGAAACAGCTCTGGGGAGGGAGCAACCAACCAAAGTCACTGTCACTCCCAGTTCAGGCTCCTCCTGCCCAATTCCAACATGTTGCCCACCTGGTCGCACCCTTCCCATGGTGGGGGTCTCACTCCCAGCACTGACAGTGGATCAATGAAGGTTCCTCCAACTGCTCCGCCCTCCGCTCTCTGTTGGGCTCACCAACCCCCTACTTCAGCGCTGCCATTCTTCCTGTGAGTGGCGGTGGGAATGAGTTTGGGCGAGTCTGCCTGCCCGTGCAGATTCAAGCTGGTGCAAACTTGGTGGGTCATTGTGAAAACACTGTGTCCCTTTAGTTTTTAGCTGTTTCCATGGTAGTCCCAAAGTATTTGATGCACTTTTTTATGTTTTAATTTCTTCCTGTGTCAAGAGGATCCATCTCTGTCTGCGTCTCTCCAGGGTGTTTTATTCTGGCATATGAATTGTTTATCCCGGGAGGCGTTGTAATCTGTTGCTCACCGATCAGCCATCTTGTCTTCTCTCCTCCTGTTGTCTTTTTTTGAAATCCTGTGTTTCTTGCATTGTTTTTTGTGATCTGCTTTGTTCTGTTTTGTTTTATTCTCTTTAAAATTAAAAAAGAGAGAAAATCTTATTTTAGTACTTTATCCTTATTCAAACACTATACATTTAACACTTCATTTACATATAATTACAAAACTATAAAATAAAATTATAAAATAAAATTTATTGTGTTAATTGGTAAATTTTAGTGATTTTCAGAACTGTACATCCATTACTGTGGTCTAATTATAGAATACTTTAATGTCTCCTGAAAGAAACACAATACTTATTACTATATTTGAGCCTTCTACCCTAGCTCAAAAGAATCACTAATTTACTTTCTATCACTGCATACTCACCTATTTGCACATTTCATATAAGTGGAATTACACAATATATGACATTTTACATAGCATGTATCAGTAGTACTTCATTTAACTTTGCTGAATAATCCATACATCAGTTAATATACACTGATGTTGAGAAAATTTTCACATGACTATTGGACATTAACTTATTTTTTTGAGCATTACTTATTCAAATACATTGTTTTTATTAGGCTGTTTGTGTTTTTGTTGTTGAGATATAAATAAGATTTTTATATGTATTCTGGTCATTAGTTACTTATCAGATCTATGATTTACAAATATTTTTCTCTTATCAGTGGGCTACCTTTGACTTGCTTAATGGTGTTCTTTGTGGTATAAATGTAGTTTAATTTCATGAAGTTTACTGTATATTTTTGTTTGCTTGTGCTTCACTCATCCAAATCACAAAGAAATTACCTAACCTACCAAATAATTACACTTAGGGTTTCTTTCTTTAACAGTTTTATAGTTTGAGATCTTGTTCTTATTTATTTGATGCACTGTGAGTCAATTTTTGCATGTAATGTGATATAGTGGTCCAACATCATTCTTTTGCCATTAGATATCCACTTTTCCAAGAACTGTTTTTAAAACAACTAGTCTTACTCCCACTAAATTATTTGACATGATTATCAAAAATAAAATAATAACCTACACATGGACTTATTTCTGGATTCTTTTTCTATTCCATTGACTTATATGTTTGCTTTATGACAATACCACATTTCTGAGAGTCAGTTTTAATAAGGTCTGAATTTGAAGTATGAATCCCCCCAAAATTGTATTCTTTTTCAGGATGATTTTTGCTCTTCTGCGTTTCTTGCATTTTATGAATTGTGTAGTTTCTGCAAAAGCCCAGCTGTGATATGCTATGATGGTGAATCCACAGTTCAATTTAGGTCCTGCCATTTTAACTATCTTCCAAACCATGAATGTGGGATGCCGTTCCATTTATGAAGTTGTCTTTACTTTCTTGCAAAAATGTTTCATATTTTTCAGTGTTTTTGTCTTGCATTTACTTTTCAAAATTTGTTCATAAGTATTTTTATTCTACTTTAAATAGGATAAACTCTGAATTCATTTTTGGAAATTACTAGGGTGTGGAATTATAACTGATTTGTCTGTGTTGATGATGTACCATACACAATTAGTGTGCTCAGTTGTTTTAATATGTTATTCATGTAGTCCTTAAAATTTTGACTTTTAATGTCATATATTTTTCTTTTTAAAATGGTTGCCCATGATAGGACTTCTATAAAAGTAGTGAGAGTAGAAACTTTGGTATTCATGGCATGCCCTGATCATAAGGGGAAAATATTCTCAATTTCAATATTAAGTATAAGTTTAGCTAGAGGTTTTACATTGATGTCCATTATCAACCTGGGAGCATTCACTTAAATTTTCAATTTGCTGCAAGTTTTTTTAAATTATAAATGGTATTCTGATTTGTAAAATGCTTTTTCTAACTGTAATAGCATGATCATGTGGTTTTTATTCTGTTCTATTAGTGTGGCATTTTATATTAATTGATTTTCAGACTTAAAACCACATGTTTTCCTAAGAAAAATCTAATTTATTTATGATGCATATACCTTTTTATATTGTTGGATTTTCCTTGTTAATATTTCTGGTGCTTTTAATTTCTATGCTTAAAAAGAATATTGCTAGGAAGAAGTCAAGATGGCCAATCAGTGAGCAACAAAATACAAAGCCTCCTGGGAGAAACGACTCATATGCCAGAATAAAACACCCTGGAGAGATCCAGACAGACAGAGATGGATCCTCTTGACACAGGAAGAAATTAAAATGTAAAAAAGCTCATCAAACACGTTGAGATTATAACTGGAACAGCTAAAAATTATAGGATACAGTGTTTTCACTGCAACCTGCCAAGTTTGCACTGGCATGAATTTGTGCCAGCTGGAATCCATGCCAGCCAGCAGAACCACCCAAAATTGTTCCTGCCACCACTCACAGGAACCACAGCAGCACTGAAGTTGGGGGTTGGTGAGCCCAACAGAGAGCAGAGCTGACTAAGGGACTTTCATTACTCCATGGTCAGTTATGGGAATAAGACCTCCCCCATGGGAAGAGTGCAACCAAATGGGTGACATGTTGGAATTGGGAAGGAGGAGCATGAACTGGGAGCAACAGTGACTTCAGTTGGTTTCTCCCTCCCCAGAGCAGATTATGAGATTTGCTTGGACTGGGCCATGCCTCTGGCTGGGACCCAATGAGCTGTTCCAAATTGATTCCCTGCACCTAGCACACACAACCCTGGTGAGGGCACCTTAGGTTTGGCTGGCCTGTTGGGGAGGGGCAGGCATATGCAGCACCTGCTTACTTCTTAGTGACAAGAGCAGGCAGGAGAGGGTGGACGTCCCTCACCAGCATGCTTCAGAGGAACAGTGGCCAACAGGGAAGGGGGCTGGGACCTACACTGTACATCTGTGTGGAGGAAGCCAGGATCATGACAGGAGAGGGAGGCAAGAGGAGGCTCCCAGCCCAGAACCCTGAGAACACTGATCCAGGAGAGGGAAAACAAGGGAGACTGAGGGTGGCAAACACACAACATCAGACATGGCTTCAATAGACATTAAGAGATATCTTTGGGACTTTGTAGACAAGCTCAAAACTGAAATATTAAATCAGGTAAAGCAAGATATGAGTAGAGTAATTAAAGAAATGCTCTCAGGAAGCATATGTCAGGAAGATACAGACAGAAGAAGGAAGGAACACAAAAAAGGAGAGAAACATTCAATAGAGAATATAAAGAAAATCTAGAATACATGATGCAGATTCAAAGAGACTACCAGGAAATTAAAAACTCCATTGAAAGCTGGCAAAACTCCTTAAAAGAAACTAAGGATACAATATCAAAACTTGAAGACAAATTTGCAATATGTGATCATGAAAGGAAAGATCTCTTAAAAATAACAAGGAAATAGGCAGTAACAGTACAAAGGCTAGAAAATGACAAGAGAATCTACAATTTAAGAATAAGAAACGTGAACAAAGAAGCAGGCATACAAATAGGCAAATTACAAAGCTCTTCACAGAAATACTTAAGGAAAACTTCCCAAGCATGGGAAAAGAAAATGACATTCAGTTGTGTGAGGCATATAGAACTCCAGCCACCTAAACCAAAACAGACCTACACCCAGACATATAATAATCAATATACAGGAAATTCAATATAAAAACAGAATATTAAAAGCCATCAGAGAAAAGAAACAGATTACTCATAAAGGTAAGCCCATCAGGGTGATGGCTGACTTCTCGACACAGACCATCAGATCAAGAAGAGCTTGGAGTGAAGTATTCCAAGCCCTGAAAGAAAATAACCTCCAGCTCAGATTGATGTACCCTGCAAAACTCACTAGAAATTAATGGAGAACCAAGATGCTTCCATGGCAAAAAGAACTGGGTGTGGGGTTTGTGACCACCAATCCAACTCTACCGAGAATACTGAAGGGCATTCTAGAGAGAGAGAAAAAAAATACCAGGATTTTAGGAACAGTGGCAGAAAGGGCTCAATGAGTGGGGCAGGCAGTAGAATGAAGGAGAAAACCAGACAAAGGCAGAAAAGTAGCATAGCAGAAATGAGGCAGATTAGGATAACTAGAATCTCTAACATAGATGGCCTTGATACACTATATTGTTAATGGTGCACCATGATTTAAAACCCACATTACTGACACTACTCTGCTTAGATGTATTGTATTCTGTTCCAGTCATTTTACCTGTACTAGATTTGAGGGCACAGACAGTTATTCTGAAAATAATGGGATATAGTACGATAATCATCCTTAAATTCCTATTAACTTAATCTAAAGCTCTGTAAAACCTACACAGTTTTCCCATGACTGATCGTAATCGAATCTGGTTTGTTAGATCGCTCTTTTGTATTGATAGATTTTATTCAAAGCTGTTATGATTCGATAGTATCAAGTCTGAGAGTATAGGCAACTGCAGTTAAGATGACAAGATTCACTAGAATATTCACTATGGTCTGATTATTACCTGCCTTTGAAGTTTCATACTGTCTACAATGTTTTATTTTTACTAATATTGTTAGGTACTGCTATATTCAATTATGCTGCTATATTCAATTATGCCTGATGATATAGACAATTCTCTTGAAGATAATAAGAAACAACAGAGTAGTCATTGTAGATCACCTTGTACTGTGGTTTTATACAACTTTTTGGTTTGATGTTTTTATAGGAATTTGGTTTTTTTTGTCTTGCTATGTTTTGTTTTTCCCTCTAATACAGAAAGGATAGAAATACATATAGGGACTCATGCATGCATAGCTGTTTACAGTCTCACTGTTTGAATGTCTTCTTTGTATGCTTTAATTATGTAACTTGAATAACTATTTCTAAAGGACAATATATAATTTATCAACAAGTGATTTCTTATTGTTTACTTTCTTTTGAAATTCTGTATTATCTCTGCACTTTACATGCTCATTTCTCTTTAAATAAAAAAATTCTAAAAATAGAATATTGCTCTGCATTTTCTTGTGATACTTTTTATCAGATTTGGTATTAGCATAATTTTGGCAGCATCATTGGAAAATATTATTTTGTATTTGCTACTGTAGTTCATGATTAGTGTTAATTTTTCTTTAAGAATTTGTAGAATTCATCAGCGAAGGCATCTTGGACATGAATTTTCTTTGAAGGAAGTTGAAAAATTACCACTTCAATATTTTTGATACAGATCTATCTGGAATTTCAATCTATTTTCAGTCAGTTTTTGTAGTTTGTCTTTCTAGAAATTCATGCATTTAAGTTATCTAATTTACTTGTATTCTGTTGCTTATAGAATACATTTTACCCATCCCTAAATTCACACAAGATCTTGAATTTTTCATCTCCATGTGAATACATTTGGAGATACAGTCTGTAGAAATAATAATAATTGAATGAGGTTATAAAGATGGAGCTCTACTATGAGTGGTGGTGGTGTTCATATGAGACAGAAATGCAACACTTATCTCACTTCTTTTCTCTTCATTTTATCCAATTGTAAGTCAAAGAGTAATCTCTTAGAAGAAATAATCCTTGTCAGCACTTTGACCTTGAACTTCCAGCCAATTTTTGTTTTACTGATATTCTCTATCATTTTGTACTTTTATATTTGTCTGAGAACTCATTTATTATTTTCTTTATTCTGCTTGCTTAGATTTCTCTTCTTTTTTCCAATTTTCTAAGCTGGAAAATTAGGTTATTGGTTTGACAACTTTTTTGGATTTTTCATTTTAAAAACAAAAGAAAAAAGAATTAAAATGATAAAGAATTTCAAACAAGTAGGCAATCAATGTTAGTGAATATATTATATATTGTCATCTTCAATGTAGTTGTCCAGACTCCAAGATTTTGGCATGAAAAAATGATCAACAAAGATGAAGAAGGAGACAACTTTTTATATAAGTAATTACATTATAATGATAAATTTCCCTCTGTGCATTACTATTGCTGATCTCATAAGTCTTGGGACATTTTCATATTTATTCATATCAAGATATTATTGATTTCCTCTTTGTTCTGTTGATCATATAGAAGTGTGTAATTGAAATTCCACATATTTGTAAATTTATGAGTTCCAATTTTTTAAAATTCATTTTGTTGGTACTCTTTTGATATGCATGATTGCATTCATCATAGGATACTTGTTTCTTTTTCCCCATTGCCTTTCAAATGGTCATACTTTAAAAAGTGTTACACAGATTTAATTCCTTCAAACCTTGTTCTCCCTCTTTATTTACAAAAGTATTGTTTCAATTTTTTTCCATTTAATTTTCTTTTATTTTCCTTTTCCAGTACTCTTTGCTATTACATATACTAAAATTATTTTCCTTTTTCTCACACAAAGAAACAATGCAAAATTTAAACATGTGTGTATGATTTATTTCATTTAAAATATGGCCTCAAGTTACAACAATGTACCTAAAATGTCTTAAGTTTATCCTTCTTTATGGAAATATACTAGACTAATGTGTATAAAGGCCACACTTTATATGTTCATCTGTTGATGGACATCTGTGATGTTTCCAAGATATAACTGTTAGAAAATTTTGCTGCTATGAAAAGGTTGTGCATATATCACTGTTGTATGATGCTTTTGGAAAGATACCAAGAAAGAAAGAGCTAGGTCAAATGGATCCTCTAATTTTAATTTTTTGGGGAACCTCCATACTGATCCCAACAGTGGTTGCAGCAGTCTACACTCCCACCAACAGTGAAGGGGTTTCTTTTTTAACATAACCCTGACGGCATTTTTTACTGGTTGATTTCTTGATGATAGCCATTCTTTCTGGAGTGAGAAGGAATCATTGTCATTTTAATTTGTATTTCTCAAATGACTAGTGATTTTGAAAATATTTTCATATATTTATTTGATGTTTGTAATTTTTTAACTGAGAAGTGCCTATTAATTTCAGATGTCCATTTTGTAATTGAGTCTTTAAATTTAGGGGAGTCTGATTGAGTTATGTGTTCTAGAGTTTTACCTATTTTATCTTTCAGCAGGCAGTGTTTCTGTTTTAATATTTAGAACTTTGAACTGTTTCAATTTTTGTTTAGAGCATGGTGAAAGCTATGAGTCTAGGTTTAGTCTTCACATGTGTAAAGCCAGTTTTCCCAGAAACATTTATTAAAGAAGCTCTTTCCTCCAAAGAAAGTGATTGGCCTCTTCGTCAAGGATAAGATGTCTGAGTGTTTAAAGTTGTTCTTGCATCTTCTGTGATGCTCCTTGCCTTGCCTTTGTTGCCTGGAACTGATTTATCTATTCTAGATATCTTCTGGTTCCAAATGAATTTTAGGTATATTTTCCCTTCTTATGTGAGGTATACTATTGTATTTTGATCAGATTTGCATTAAATCAGTATAATAGTTTTAAAAGTATGACCATTTTCACTATATTGGTTCTTTCTCCCCAAGAATAAAGGGTATCTTTTCATTTCTGAAATTTTATTTGATTGCTTTTTTCAGGGTACTGTAGTTTTCAATGTTTCTTTTATTTCTTTCAGTAGATTGATTACTCAGTGTTTTATTTATTTTTAGTGGTATAATGAAAGGTGTGCTTTCCCTAATTCTCATCTCCATAAGTTTGTTACTTTTGTACAGGAATATTATTGATTTTTGAGTGTTGACTTTGTATCCTGCTACACTTCTGAATTTAGTTATTAAATCTAAAATATTTTGGTGGAATTTTGGGGGTCATATATGTAAAGTATCATTTCATTCACAAAGATTGATAATTTAACCTCTGTTTCCTATATTTAATTCTTTTTATTTCTCTTTTCTAATTATTCTGGTTAATGTTTCTAGAAATAAGTAAGAATGGTGATAGTGGACATCCCTCACTTGTCTTTTACTTTATAGTGAAAGCTTTCAGTTTCTGATGATTTGGCATGATATTGGCTGTTTGTCATAGATGGTTTTTATGAGATTGAGCTAAAGAACATCTATTCCAATTTTGTGTAAGGCTTTATTTTTTATAATGAATAGATGTTCAACTTCATCAAATGCTTTCTCTGCATCTATTGAGATGATCATATGGCTTTTGTTCTCTGCTTTGTTAATATAGGGTTAAATTTATTGATTTGTATTAGTGGAACCATCCCTAACCTGGAATGAATCCTACTTGGTCATGGTGTATATACTTCTGGATAATTTCCTGCATTCTGTTTACCAGTTTCATATTGAGGATCTTTACATATATATTCACCAGGGAGATTGGTCTATAGATCAGTTTTTGGGTGGGACCCTTCTCTGATTTTGATATAGGAGGAATGCTTGCCTCCAGGAATCACTTTGGGAGTACTGCTTTCCTTTATGTTTCATTAAAGTTTGAGGAATGATAGCATTAAATATTCTCTAAATTTCTTAAGCATTCAGCAGTGAATTCAGCAGAACCTAGGCTTTTGTTCATTTGTCGTTTCTAAATTACCTCTTCAATTTCATTGGTTGATATAGAGTTATTTAGAATTATCTTATCTGCTTTACATACCTTTGGTAACATAATATGTTTCTAGGACTCTGTCCATAGCTTCTTCATTTTCTGTGTTATTAGAGTACAGCTTCTCCAAAACCATAGTGACAATTTTCTGAATTTCTGTATTATCAGTTGTATTCTCACACTTATCATTCATAATTCCATGGAATTGAGACTATTTTATTAAAGTTGGCTAAGAATATCTGCTTCACTTAATTTTCCAAAGAACCAAGTGTCTAATTTGTTGATTCTTTTTACTGTTTTCTTAGTATCACTTAGATTAATTTGTACTCTGATCCAATTTCCTGACTCATACATCCTTTGTATATATCATCCTTCCTTTTTCTAGAATCTTGAGGCTCTACATTAAATTGTTTAATTGAGGTTGTTCACTTTTCCTGATACTAGAATTCACCACTATATATTTTCTTCAAAGGACTGCTTTTATTGCATTCCATATGTTCCAGAATTTTGTATTGGCATTATTAATTGTAGAAACTAATTTCTTCTTTAATTTCAACTGGGAAACTTTAGTTGCCTAGGAGGGTGTTAATTTCCATGTATTTACAGAGTTTTGAGATTTTTTGTCATTGATTTACAATTTTAATGTACCATGTTCTGAAAATGTCCATGGGATAATTTTAATTCCTTTGCATTTCTTTAAGCTTGTTCTATGAATATGTGATCTGTTTTGGAGAAAGTCCCATGTACAGCTGAAAAGAATGTGTATTCTGTTGTTGGTTGGAACATTCTGTATACATTTACTAGGTTCATTTGTTTCAAGTTTTGGTTAAGCTCTGAAATTTATTTGTTGTTCTTGTCTAGTTGATGACAGTGGAGTATTGAGGTCCCCTGTTAAAATTCTATTAATGATTACTTGTTTTTTTCAAATCCACTATCATTTTATATAGTTGTGTGTATTAGTATTTAGTTCATATGTATTTATGATTGTTAACTTTTCCTCTTGATTTATTACCTAAATAATTATATAGTAAATTTCATTGTCTTTTGATCAGTATTGACTTGAAATTCATCTTGTTTCAAATGGATTAGTTACTCCTGCCTTTTTTCCTGGTTTCTGTCACATGGAGTATGGTTTTCTTTTGATTTTAATTCTATGAATTTGTTTTTGGGTTAAATGTGTTTCCTCTATGTAGCATACTCTTGTACATTGTTTCTTGACCCATTTTGCTACTTTTGTTTGAATGAGTGAATTGAGAGCATTCATATTGATGGTTATAACTGATATACATTGACTTACCTTTCTGATATTGTTTCCGTATTGTTGGTCCCTTTCTTTCTCCTTTATATAATTGCTTGCTTTGCCTGTTAGGTTCATCCTATTGTGATTCATGAAAATTTTGTCTTCATTGATTTTGTCCCCAATACCCTTCATAAATTTTGAAATGCTGCTGGTTTAGTGGTCATGAATTTCTTCAGATGTTCTTTATCATGGAAGTATCTTATTTCTGCATCTATTTTGGAAGAGGATTTTGTGGAATAAATCAACCTGTTTTGGAGGTTTTCTTTTATGGCTTGAAATAATTCACCTCAAGTTCTCATTAGTTAAGTATTTGTTTTAAGAAGTTTCTCACTTTATAGTGAAAGCTGTGTTTCTACTGGGCTAGTTCTAGATTCTTCATTTATCCATATGTCAAATTCTTTTCTATGCTTGGGAAATTTTCTATCATTTCTGGAAACAATTTTATTAAATCTTTGTTCTATCCTCTCATTGTTGATTAATTCCAATCAATCTCATTATTCTTCTGTGCATTGCGTGGCAGCTGTTGGATTGGCTTTTCATGTCCAAATGCTATTTTTAAGAATTCTTTCATTTGATGGCTCCTAACCACAAACATGTCTTTTAAGTCTGACATTCAGTTTCACATTGGTTGATTCTACTTTCAATATACTCTCAATAGAATTTTTAATCCCCTACATAGCAGTTTGAATCTGTTTCATGGAATCAATTCTTTTCTACTTTGGGTATTCATGGTTTCCAATACTTTCCTAAATGCTTCTATTTTTAAACATTTTTATCAACTCTAGTTTCACCAAGTATTTCCTTCATTATGGTCATCATCTCTTTAGTTATCTCTTTTATTTATCTGTAGAGTTTAATGAAATGATTTCTAATTTTTATCTCAGAGCCTCATTCATTTACTTTGTTAATTTGGTTACCATATCAGAAAGTTTAACTTGGTGGCTTTTGATTTCTTCTACCTAAATGACCCCTTGACTTTTCTTGGGTAAGCTGCATGTCTTGTGTTTCATATTGCTTTCGTGTCTTCTCATTTTCTATTTTTAAATTTTTTTCTGTTTTGATGCTTGTAAATTGCTCACAGTAGGTAGCTTCATTACTAGTACTGAGATCTTATGAAATGATTACTTTTCAGAGATATCTTCTAGGTATTGCTGGCTTTTTGGCTTTTGAGTGTGTAACAAGGTCCCAACTCTTTAATTTATTAGTGAAGAGAGGTTTCTATTTGGCCTTGCAGCCAGTTCTTTGTTACTAGACTATTAACTTGTTTATGACCTCCAATGCCAGTACAAGGAAGAACAACTGATCACAACAACAGTGTCACTTTGGCTAAAGTAGTACAATTACTAAAAACAATCACATCAATCATAGTCAAGCAAATGACAAACTGTGGTAATAGTTTGCCCCAATTAAACATGGGTACAAAATTTACAGGTATTTAAGAAAATCTAAGACAAATCAGAAAATTATACAGAGTAAAATAATCAACTCAATAGAGAAATTTTACTCTCATAGGAAAAATTTAAAGGGATAAAAGAAGAAAGAGATAAATAAGAGAAGAGAAGGAAATTAGAAACAAGGCTGGAGGGTGAAGGAAGATTCCCCAAGATTTGGGAAAATAATGAAGAAGATTGGAGGGAAAGAAACAAGGGCAAAACAAAACCACAAAGAAAACAAAATCACTCTAAAAGCAATGTGCACACTCATCAAAAAACAAAAACAAATGTTATAGCCTCTGTGTACATGCCCCTCCAAAGCCTCAGGCAGTCATACATGGGGCCTTTCAGAGGTGACTGGATCCACAGTGACACTGGTATTCATTCATGATGCAATACTAAGATTAAGCACACTGGGATTAAGGGTGTGAGTGCTACCTGCCCTAAGGGTGGGTAGCCAAGAAAACATATAAGGGACATAAAGAGACTTAGCTTATTGCTTGCTTGGTCTTCCACCTGCCATGAACTGTTTCTCCTCTGCCATTTCCCTCTGCCATGTCACTCCACCTTGGAGCCAGCCAACTATGCAGTGAGAGCTCTATAAAGTGTGAGCTAAAAATAATCTTTCCTACCTTAAATCGTGCATGTTGGGTATTTTGTCTCAACAATGAGAAAGTAAGACAGAATTTGATACCAGAGCAATGAGGTCATTGCTGGGAGCGTATCTGACCATGTGGTACAAAGCCTTTGAAATTTGTAGAAAGAATTTGGAAAGATTTGGAGATCCTAGATGAAAAAGCATCACTAGAATGCCTGAGGTTGTTCCTGATGGGAGATTCTGGTCATAGCTCAGAAGACTAGAATTCTAATAGAAATAATGCTGGTAAAGACGAGGCTTGGAAGATTTCCATTGGGAATATAGACTACATTGGCTGTCAAGCTCCAGAACATGCGTGCTATGGCTTACATTTTCTCATGTCCAGAGACTTTGCCAGAGACCAAGTTTAAGAGTGGCGGACTAATTATTCTTGCAGAAGAAATATCAAGGCAGTCTGATATTGAGATCCTGCGTTTGCTACCATTAGGGGAGGTTAGCCAGGCTTATCTGAGAATCAAGAGCAAAGAGTGCAGTAGAATGATTTAAAATGTTTTGAGTTTTATCAGAAAGGAAGCTCATGTAAAGGTGTCAACTGCAAAGATATAGCAAAGGAGAAACTGTTTACTTAAAAGACTAGCAAGACATGGGATGGAGATATAGCTCAGTTGTATAAATACCTGCATGGCAAGTGCAAGGTCCCAAGTATGATTCCTGGTACCAAAAGAAAATAAAAGAATAGCAAGACAAAGTCAAGTATTTCAGAAAATGGCAACAAAACATAGACTTGAGGACATCACAAGAAGCAACAAGACACCACCCTTTGCAGCCTCAAAATTGCATCATGTTTCAGAATGGCAGCATCCTGCCGAAATTATTTCCCGGGATTAGGTTCACAAGAACTAGATTCTTACAACCAAGAGAGAAGGAAGCCTGGGTTTTATTTCTGCTGGCAGCAGACACTGGCATCACCAACATAGTGCTGATTTTAGGTGCATGCAGAATGCAACAGAGGTCAGGAAAACTTCCACAAAGATTTCAGAAAGATATCTTGGAGGTGAGGTAGTATCCCCCTGTGAGGGTAATGTGTGAATTCAAAGGTGCAATGGAGACCCCAGAAGTTAGAAGCCAGAAAAGTGGATTTTCATAGGAAAACTGCAAGCACATAACCAAGTTGGCCAAAAAGAAAAGCCATGGGAGCTACAACCACCAGAAGTGCCATAGGGGTAGAGTCAGCCAAGTTCATTGAAGTTCACAACTTGCCACAGATTGCTGGAGATGCTGGAAATAGATCTACAGGACTTAATGTTTTCCCTCCTGAATTTTGGACTTGCTTTGTTCCCATTCCTTTCTAACCCCTTCTTTTTACCTTTTGGAATGGAAATGTCTATCTTGTGCCATTGAATGTTGGGAGTGTTTAACTTGTTTTTCATTTGTACAGGGGCTCACAACTAGGAGTTTGCCTTAAATCTCAGTGGAAACTTTTGACTTTGGCTTTTCAGCAATGCTGAAACTATTAAGAATTGGGCAACTCTTGTAGATATAATTTTTATGCCTTTTGCATAAAGGGATATGCATGAATCTTTGCAAAAACAGGGGCATAATGTTACGGCTTGTGTCTAGATGTCCCCCCAAAACCTCATGTGGTCTTAAGTGGGGCATTTCAGAGGTGGAAGTATTGGAATGTATGGTGCTGGGATTGATTCATGGTGCAACATTAGTATTAAGGGCTCTAGGATTGTAAGTGCTATCTGCCCTGCATATGATGAGACAAAGAGGTTTGTCTATTTACTTGCTTGCTTTTTCTGTCTTCTGCCTGCCATGAACTGTTTTTCCTAGGTTATGATCCTCTGCCATGTCACCCTTTCCCTTGGTGCCAGACAACTATGAACTGAAATCTCTACAAATTGAGATAAATAAATCTTTCCCCTTAACTCATTATTGTTGGGTATTTTGTCTCAGTAACAAGAAAAGCAACTAAGCTAACAAAAAATCAAGGGAAAAAGATTAAAGCAAAGAAAGAAAAAAAAGACATATTTCTCTGTGACTTCAAGCTTATCTTCTGGGGTCTACAGTTTTGTTTGTAATGTTGAATTCTGGGCATGTCTCTGCTGATACTGGTATATAAAGGAGGCACACAGAGCCCTGATCCACACTGGATAACTCCAGTCAGTCAGCAGTAGGATTAGGGTGGGTCCTGGATAATCACAGCAAGCCTGCAGTAGGAATGGGGTATAGTGCTGGTTCTGGTGCTTTCAACTTAACAAAATTTAAGCATTATCTTTGCCTCTGGTTGTGTGATTGGGACCTGAGTTTTTCAGCCTACACCACATGAGTGTCTTGTTGCAACTTGGCCTTGGATTCACTGACCCTGGGTATCTCCCACTATTGTGCATCTCTAGTTGCTGGGAACCCTGCAAGAAAGCCAACTCAATGCTGCTTCTAGTCCCAGGTTCTGTTGGCCCCTCTCTAAAATGGCATCTGGCCAATAACTCTTTCTGGGGGATTATTGGACTAGAGTCACTCACCAGTTGTTGGAGTTCACAGCATCCAGTGTGCCATTTCACTGGTGTGTTTCTCCATGTAGAACTGTGGGGTCACATGCCATCACTGTCTCTGTAGATAGGAGCCTCCTCTTTTATGCTTCAAGCCAGAAGTCTGGATAAAGTGCATTTTGTCACCTCCTTTTCCTGCATTGATGTCTCTCTTCACTTTCTTTGGTAGGCTCCAACTCTTCCTTCAGATTCTCCTTGGCACACCTTGCTCCTTCTTTTCTCCCCAAGTTGTTACACTCCAGTGTCTGGATTCAAATCTCAGAGTTGATTTGTTATTTACTGCTGTCTTTCTGTAAATCCTACTATTTTTGATTTCTAATTTCACTCCACTGTGATAGTTGAACATTCTGTATGACTCTGAGCTTGAAATTTACTTTATAATCTATCAAAACTTGTGTTATTACCTTGTACATAATATATTACAAAGGATATGTGTGCCTGACAAGAATGTATATTGCTTTTATTGGGTGGAGTGCTCTATGTTAGGTCTAGCTGGAGTATTACATGTTTGAAGGCTTGCAGAGCTTAAAATTGTTGGTTTTCTTATTTATTCTATGGCTGAAATTGAGGTACTGAGTCCCTAAATATTATTGCTGAAATAGTTCTCTCTCCAACTGTCTTCTGTTCCATGTATTGCACCTCTCTCTTTTAAAACTGGTATATCTTTATACTTGCATTATTTCCCTGGGAATAGATACTTTTATTACTATAAAACAGAACTCCTTATCCCTAATAACATTTTTATCTTAAGATCTGTTTTCCTTATAATACCCTTTCTACTTATTTTATGGTTGTGGTTTCCATAGTGTGAGGTGTGATAAAAAAATGCAATCAAATTTTCTTTAAAAAGTATACAATAAAGACCAACTTCCCCTGTTTCAAACACACATCCCATTATTTTTTTCTACTTTCTAAGGCAGTTGTGAAAGTCCTCTTTCACTGAGTGTCTTTAGTTGTGCTGTCCTGGCTACCTACAGGTCCTAACCTCACATAAAATTTCCTATTTCACGGTCATTTTGAGTTGGGAAGAGCCAAAAATTGCAAGTTTCCAGGACTGATGAATAAGGTGGATGTGAACAGACCATAATATTCAGAAGCCCACTTTTCAGCTATATGGCACCAGTAGGAGCATTTAAAAAAAATAAAACACCTTACAAAGGAAAGATCCAGGACTTCCAGATCTGCTTTGCAAAGGGGCAAGTGTGGTGGGGTATCAGAAGCAAGTGTAAATAATTGGAGGGTTAATAGCAATGTGTCTTCCACTGTTATAATTTTTGTATTCCAGCATTCCTTGCATATTTAATTACACCATGTCTTTTGCTGTCTTTTTACTTTTCACTGATTTGTATCATTGAATCTGAAATGTCTCTGTAGATGGCACAATTGGATTTTCAAAGCTTTTTTTTAGTATCTGCCTCTTTATTATTCAACCAACTTAAATTTGATACATATATGGGTTTGACATTTTTGTATGCATTTCCCATAACCTACATCCTATTTTGTTAGAAACTGACTTTATAATGCATTGTAGCAAATCTATATACTGACACCCTCTACCTTTAGGGCTAGATATTATTTCCTTGTTTCTATGTTTAGCTGGGTTATTTTGTCTATTTCATCTTCTAGTTGTTAGTAAACTGATTTTGCTCCTTGGAAAGTCTCAATATCTGGTATTCCTTAGTCATTCCAGGAGATCAGTGGTTTGGGTAGGGAACTCTTTCAGTTTAGTTGAGTATACCAACTATTATGAGCCACTAATTATAAGCATACATCACTCAAATTCTGGATATTAAAGATTATTTTTTGTTTTTTATTTTTCATGGTACTGGAGAACAAATCTAGTGCATCACACAAGTCAAGTGCTCTACCACTGGGCTATATAAGGATTAGATTTGTTTTTCATATGTTCTGAACCTAGGAGAGCTCCTCTCACCTGCCATATTTCCTGTTTTTCCTCTGCAAATTAGCCTGTATATATTTAGTCTTTAGCTTCAATTTACTCTTTTCTCAATTTCCACTGTTATGAGCATTTGTAAGCAGGTTGGGAAATGAAATTAGTTCCTTTGAGAAGAGATAAAAATGGTTTAATGGTCCACTTCTGCTGGGCAAAATCTCTGAGCTAGGGTTCTAGAGTTGGTGATGAAGACAATGGCAAAAGTTTCTCCCAGCAAAACCAACTCTAGAAGATGAGGTTTTAGTGGGAGAAGGGCAGCAGCCTAAGGTCTTCTAGCATGGAAACACCACTTCATGAGCTGTGACAAGGATAATCAAGATGTTACATCTGAGCCTGCAGTATTAGGGCAATAGTTCTATTCCATCAGTTGGGGATGGGAAGACAGAGGTACCTTCTGTCAACTTCAATCACTGGGACTTAGCTTCAGCATTAGCTAGGGGCTGAGGAATGAGGTATATTGATGTTTTCCCAAGCAGGAAGAAAGGAGAGGGAGAAGGGCTCTCTATCGTTTGTTGCAACAATCTCAAGTGGGAAGCGAAAGGAGAGAGAGATCTTGGTTCAAGTATGTATTTCTGCCTCTTCTTTGCCCCTCCCTCTCTCTTTTTGAGTGATATCAGGAACGGAACCTAGGCCCTTCGCACTGAGTTATATCCCCAGCCTTTTTCATTTTAAGGCAGGTGCTCATCAAGTTTTCTGAGTTGGACTTAAACTTATGAGCATATTGCCTTAGCTTCCCAGACTGCTATGATTTCAGGAATGTGCTATCTCTTAATGAATGTTTATAGATTTTCTTGAATAGATGTATTCAAGCTTGTTTTTAGGACCACTTCTATAGACTTCAAGTGGTTTTAAAAGATACTTTGTCAGTTTACCTGAGGAATAAGCTATTGAAACTCCTGTCATGCCATTAGTTTATCTTTCCAATTACATTTTTCACTTTCTAAATTACATTTAGTAACCTTTCCTTGTAAGAACTGAAGCCTCCTAAAGCAATTCATGTGTTTGTATAAGTATTATTAACTAGTAGCCCACAGGGTTAAGAAAGTGGACTCTTCAAAAGAAGTATATTACGGAGATTTGAAAGACAAATAAAGGCTAAAATTTGGAAGGCCCTTAGAAGTCATCTAATGTTCAACTTCAGTGTGGTACCAATAAAGACGACAGAAATCAAGGATAATGAGGGATTCAGCCAAAGCCACAGAAAACTTTACAGGTCTAGAACTAAAACCTGTCCAACAAAATGGTGCATATAATAATTAAATGAACAGGCTTTGGGAAGAGATCTGAGTGTAAATCTCACCACTTATTAGCAGTGTGACCATTGGCTAGTGTCTCTGCTTTTCTACACCATAGACTGGTCATCTGTGAAATGGGATTAATAATACCTGCCCAAGATATCTGAGGGCTCAAGAAATATAATTACCAATAAAATACTTCTGACACTAATATACCACCATCATCACTAATCCTGTAACCTCTCCAAATCCATCTCATGTAACAAAAACAAATTCAAGAATTTCCCTAAACTTGTTTTCAGAGTTCGGGATCTGAGGCTTCTGAATTTAAAAGGTATTTACATACAAACACTAAATATTCAAGATTTCCATTCCTCATTAATCCTCAAGACCCCATTCCCTCTCTTCTATAATTAAGATGGATCTAGAAAGATCCAAACAGTTTCTCTTAGCTTTTGTCTCTCTTCTTACTCCTCATCAAAACTGAAGTACTTGACTCTAGATCTCTACCTCCACTAGACACATTTTTGAATATGCAGGACATGCCACAGAAAAAGAGCTAATGAAAGCAGAAAGTTCTAACATAGATTTTTAGGTTGGGTTCTCCTAATACAAGCACCAATTAGGCATAATCTGGTAGCCACACCTGTTGTGCTCTATTTTAAGACTTAAAAAAATTCAAAATTGACTATTAGAAATTAGGTAGTGAGCCCAGCAAAGATTAATATACTCTATATTCGATTGCACTTCAATTATGTTTTTACAGTTACCTTGCTGAAAAGAGAATTAAATAACCTATCTGCTAAAAAAACTTAATGTTTCATTCCTTGGATGATTATTGGAGGTAGTCTTTTTTTTTTGAGATGAGAAAATGTGGTATTGTGAAATATGAGATCAATGCAAATGTCATTATCATGGACTAAATACTACATAAGCAGACCTAATGGCTTTTAAAACTCAATTGCAAAATTTTAGTTCTTTGAGAATAAATTCAACAAACACAGGTCCTTAGTTATTTGAAAATTTCCCCCAAATAATCATGTATCTTATGACACACTTGTTATAAAATTAAAATCAACATATAGGCCTTACTGTATATGTAGGCCTACTTAAACACTTATCAAACACTACTACTGCCATATTTATTAGAAAAAATTGATTTCATTAAAATGACTCCAAAGGATAGGTGTAAAAAAGTTGAGACAGTAAATACTTTTTGAAATGATCTTTGTCTTAGAGCCTTTTTTCTTAAATGAGAGTATAGTTACATTAAATGAGTATAACTCAGAGGTAGCTCAAATTTATATATATATATATATATATATATATATATTTATACACATGAAATATGTAAATTTTTTCAGCTCATAGCAATTACACTAAATTAATTAGAAACCTTACTGCATTTTCTGAGAATTGTGAACCTCATTTGAACTCATATTGAAAAGTCTTAGATTTTGCACTGGCAAAGCTACACAGGAGTATGAAAATTTGGCTATAACTGGGACATTTTGAATAACAAACCATAAAGCAGACTCATATAAGATATCAGTGGAATTAACTTTCACAAGACTAAGAACTCTATTTTAGTTGGGTCTTTATCTTTGTGCAGATTTATACATTTTAAGAACTTCATTTGTTTTACTACTTCCAAATCCAGCATCTTAAATAAATTTAGCCTCTAACACCCACCTCCCAAAAGTAGTACGAGACCTATACTCATTCATGCCTTTAAGTCAGAAACCAATGGAACTGTGATCATATGGATGCATGTGCACAAGTTAGAGTCTCCACAGAAACTGATGAAGAAACTGGAACCAAACGTTAACCCATTATTTAGACATAAAACTAAGACTAGAAATGTGGTAGTACTTATCCTGGATGAATCAAGGCATTACTATTTACCAAACATATGGTTTTTAGCAAATCACTTGATTTCATCGAAACACATTTTCATATGAGAAATGGAGTTGACAGTGTCATGCCAGTGTTTGAGACTGAAGCATGAACTTTTTAAATAGACAGGCTTGAGGAGAATCCAAGATGAGTGATGGAGTGGTAGCATAAGACAGCCTCTGTGAAAAGAAAACAACTCAGATGCTAGAATCTAACAACATGGAGAAAGCTAGACAAATGGAGAGGAATTCTCATGACCCAGGAAGAAACTGAGGAAAAAGAAAAAAAAGAAAGAAGCATGGATGGAGGGCTGGAGCTGGGCAAGCTACGGTTGCTGTACCAGGCACATCTTAGAGTTAGGCGACTCACAATTGAGCTGAGATCGCGGCCCTGCCGAGAGCAGGAGTTGGTGAGCTCCAGACCCTCAGCTGGAGGAGGCGCTGAGACAGGGAGTGGAAACAGCCAGTCGAGCTGCACGAACATTGGTGAGTGACGGGAACTGGATTCCAGAAAACGGGAGGACTGGCTGGGCGACATTTTGGAGTTGGGCAGGGCCACATTGAATCAAAACCTGAGGTGGCACCCGCTGAGACTCCTAATCCAAAGCAGATTGGTGGGATCTGCTCGGGCAGGGCCACACCCCTGGTTGAAACCCAATAGCTATGGACAAGGCTTTTCTGGGACAGTGGCATCCCCAGGGAACACAAAACTTGTTGAAGTATAAACTGGTTGACTGGTGTAGGGGGAGGAGCCAGCTCTCAGCATGCAACTCACAGATCCGCAGTGGACTAGGGGGTGGTACTTCCCTAGCAAGTGCGCTGCAGAAAAACTGAGGGCAGTGCGAAGGGCCCAGACACCTCCACCACCCACCCGTCTGAAGTGGGCCGGAAACATGACAAGACAAAGAAAGACCAAAAGGTCCCCAACTGCGGAACCAGGGAAAGTGAGTCCAACAGAAGTAAATGCAGAGGAGGTTGAGAGCAGCAAACCTGTAATGTCAGAGACAGCCTCATCGGAAATAAAGAAATACATTCATGACCTCATCATCGAATTTAAATCTGAAATTCTAACTCAGGGGAAGCAAGATATAAGAAGATTAATAAAAGAAGTCCTGGGTAATTCTCAAGTAGACACAAATGAATAGAGGAACCCAGAGAAAGGAGAGAAGCCTTTGATGAAGAATATAAACAAAATCTAGAATATATGAAACAGATCCAAAGAGAATATCAGGAAATTTAAAACTCCATTGAAACCTGGCAAAACCTTTTAATAGAAACTAAAGACAAACTTTCAAAACTTGAAGATAGATTGGCAAAGTATGATCGTGAAAGGAAGGATCTCTTAAAAATAACAAGGAACCAGGAAGCAATGATACAAAGGCCAGAAGATGACAAGAAGATTTATAACCTAAGAATAAAAAATGTGAAAGAAGATGCAGCAACAAATACAAATGAAATAAAAGTCTGTTCACAGAAATAATTAAGGAAAACTTCCCAAACATAGGTAACGGAAGTGAAGTTCAGATAAATGAGGCATATAGAACTCCAGCCAGCTACAACCCTAACAGATCTACACCCAGGCATATAATAATCAGGATCCCAGAAATCCATCACAAGAACAGAATATTAAAAGCGGTCAGAGAAAAGAAACAGATTACCTATGAAGAAAAATTCATCAAAATCACAGCAGACTTCTCAATGCAAACCATCAAATCATGAAAAGCTTGGAGTGAAATATTCCAAGCCCTGAAAGAAAATAACCTCCAACCCAGAATGATTTACCCTGCAAAACTGTCTCTCAAAGTTAATGGAGACAAGATATTTCCACAACAAACAGGAACTGGGGGAGTTTGTGACAACCAATGCAACCCTGCAAAAAATACTGAAGGACATTCTAGAAAGAGAGAAGAAAATCACCAGGGTTCCAGGAATAAGGGCAGAAAGGCCTCAAAGAAAGGGACAGAGAGTGGAATGAAGGAGAAAAGTAAACAAATAACAACAGAAAAATAGCATGGCAGAGATAAGACAGAGAAAATTGGTTATACCACTGTTTTATCTTGACTTATTTTATTTGAATCTGGTATGCTTGAGAGTGTAAAGTCTGAGAGTAGGGGCAACTACTCTGAAGATGACAGGATTCAATAGGATGCCCATTCTGGTTTGATTATGCACTGCCTTTGAAGTCCTATAATGTCTCCAATGTTTAGATTTTATTAATTATGTAAAACAATGCTAAGTTTATATTTGACGATAGACACTTTTATTGAAAATAACAAGAGACATCATAGTGACTACCATAGATCACCTAGTGTTGTGTTTTTGTATGTTATTTTCATTTCGTGTTTCTCTAGGAATTTGTATTGTTGACTTGTTTTGATTCGTTTGGCATTCTAATACAGACAAGCTAGGCATATGTGTAGAGACTTATACATGTGTAGAACTCCTAAGTAGTTTACGAGAATGGATTATAGTTATTGTAAAGAAAATAAAAAGGAAAAGAGTATTCTAAAGGATATAACTTCATGTATGTTTGAGTGTGTGGAATTAATAACCATGTTGCTAAAATTTTAGTTGGATGGATGAGCAAAACTGACTGCAGTCTCACTGTTTGGATGTCCACTTTGTGGACTTTACTTTTGTAATTTGAACAATTGCACCTAAGAGGAAAGTATGTAATTATCAACTAGTGATTTTTTACTGGTTACTATTTTTGTTTTTGTTTTGTTTTTAAGATTTTGCATTGTTTCTATCTACCATTTCTGTTTCAAAATTTTTTCTTTAAATAAAAATTTTTTTAAAAAAAAGCAAGAGGAGGAAAAGAAAATGCTCTAAAAGAGATAACTATATGTATACTTAATGTGTAGGATTGATAAGCTTGTTATTAAGTTTTTGTTGGATGGTGAACAGAACTGTTTGCAGACTTACTGTTTGAATGTCCACTTTCTTTATATGCTTTAATTTTGTAACTTGAACAACTATATCCAAGAAGAAAACATGCATCAAATAGTGATTTCTTAATGTTTATTTTTTTTTGAAATTCTGTATTGTTTCTACCCTTTTTTCTGTTTTGCTCCCCCCCTCTTTAAATAAAATTTTAAAAAAATCACAGTGGACTTCTTGATGCAAGCCATCAAATCAAGAACTGCTTGGAGTGAAATATTCCAAGCCCTGAAAGAAAATATCCTCCAACCCAGATTGATGTACCCTGCAAAACTGTCAAAATTAATGGAGAGACAAGATATTTCCATGATGAAGAGAAACTGAGGGAGTTTGTGACCACCAATCCTACCCTACAAAGAATATTGAAGGACATTCTAGAGAGAGAGAGAAGAAAATTACCAGGATTCCAGGAACAAGGCCAGAAAAGTCTCGAAGAAAGGGGCAGACAGTGGAATGAAGGAGAAAAGTGAACAATGAAAGAAAAATAGCACAGCAGAGGTTAGCCAGAGAAGATTAGTTATACCACTGTTTTATCTTGACTTATTTTATTTGAATCTGGTATGCTTGAGAGTATCAAGTCTGAGAGTACAGGCAACTACTCTAAGATGACAAGATTCAATAGGATACCCATTCTGTCTTGATTATTAACTGCCTTTGAAGTCCTATAATGTCTCCAATGTTTAGTTTTTATTAATAGTGTAATGCAATGCTGTTTATACTATGTTTGACGATATAGAAAATTTTATTGAAAATAACAAGAGGCATCATAGTAACTACCATAGATCACCTGTTTTTGTGGTTTTATATGTCCTTTTTATTTCATGTTTCTCTAAGAATTTGTATTGTTGACTCATTTTGATTTGTTTCTCCCTCTAATACAGAAAGGCTAGGTATACATGTAGAGACTTATACATTTGTAGAACTTCTAAGTAGCTTACAAGCATGGATTATAGCTATTGTAAAGAAAAAAGAGAGGAAAATAAAGTATTCCAAAGGATATAACTGCATGTATGTTTAAGTGTATAGGATTGATAACCATATTACTAAGTTTTCGTTGGAGAGATGAACAGAACTGGTTGCAGTCTCACTGTTTAAATGTCCACTTTGTAGGCTTTACTTTTGTAACTTGAACAAATACTTCTAAGAGGAAAATATGTAATTATCGACTAATGATTTCTTACTGGTTACTATTTTTTTGTTGTTTTGTTTTTGAAATTTTGTACTAATTCAACCATTTGTTTCAATTTTTTTCTTTAAATAAAAAGTTTTAAAAATGCAAAAAAATAAATTGACAGGCTCTTTATATATGAAAGTGTGACTTAGTGTCATTGTGCTTTTTATGTTTCTTGGCTGATTTGCCTGTTAATATGTATTTAGGAAAATTAACTTGATAAGGATTTATAAAATATATGAGTAAGATGCTGGCAATATAGTTTTTAAAAGGGGGTAGAGGGGAAGGGGAAAAAAAAGAAATGTGATGTGTGATGTACAAGTACCTATTCCCCACAAGGAATGTAATTCTTATGTATGGCAAACATGTATTAATAAAAATGTGAAATTTTAAAATAATTATAGCACTTGGCACATAGGCACTCAATAAATGTTGGATGAAAAATGAAAAAAACAAATGAACAAACTTGGGAAAGAAAAGCATAGTCTCATTAATCATTTCCTACTACTAATATAAATAGGATAGATATTTAAACTCATTTGAGCCTGTAATCTCAGCACTCAAGAGGTTGAGACAAGAGGATTACTGCAAGTTCAAGACCAACCTGGGGTACAAAGTGACTCAAGGCCAGCCTGAACTACATAGTGAGACTCTCTCAAAAAGACCAGTAAATAAATAAATAAACTACACATTTGAACTTAGATGGAATAAAGTCTTATGTTTTATACTAGCAATGGTGCACAAGAGTAACTCCTACCAATAAAAATATTTAATGGGGAATCACCACATAAATCTAGGAAAAGAATGTGACTCATTACTTTAGGTCTCTAACAATTTCTGCTTGAATAATTATAAGCAACATGCTATAAAAGGAATTAAGATATGTTAATTCACCCCACAATCAATACAATTACTATTACTGCAAATAAATACTAATAAAAATTAAACAAAACAAAATGTTAAGACTAGTATATCTAGTGTTGAAGATGTAGTGAATTTATCAGTCAAAAATTTCTGAATTGGACAGTAAAAGTGTATCTACCATAAATTTCAACTACTTTTTTGCCTTAATGATTACTTTTCTTTATCATAAAAACTATTAAAAAAAAACCACTTGAAACAAAAATGAATCAACGAACCCAAAACTGAAAGTAATTGATAATTTAGTGACTAGGAGAATGTCAAGGTCATGCTATTTTCAGCTCCACAGGGTCAGACTAGACAAAATTAAACTTTGTTTTTATACACAAGATTAACTCTGATTTATAAATTAAAACTTATCACATTGAAGCAATTCAGAACTACCAGCACTTATCATTAATATTTTAGATGAACAGCATCTAAAGATAACAAAATATTCCTCATAAAATGACATATTATACAATTTAGTAAGCAAATCTCACTTTAACATGATAGTTTAAGCTTTTGTAAAATTCCAAAAGGGGAAAAAGACATCTTAAGACAATTTACTGGTTTAAATTACTAGACAGATTGTACAAAGTTGCTAAAATAAACCTACATTTAACTACAGAAATTCTAGCTAGAATTACACGACAAAAATTAAACACAGAAAATTCCCTAAGAATGATTAAACCCTATCAATTAATATTAGGAATAAAAATGAAGCATTGCAAAATATTTTCTTTCTTAATAAATTTACTAGAAAACTTATAAAATTGAAGAATACCATAAAGATGCTGAGTAGAGAATTTAGCAAGTCAAAATTTACCTATTAATGAAAAAGATACTAGCACCAGAAAGTTTTAAAGTCTTCAATATCTAAATTAATATTACTTTGCTAATAACTTTAAAATTATTCACTAGAAATTTATATAGTCTGCAGGTGACAGAAACTTCATCAAGGCAACTGTCAGCTGGCAACAAAGGGAAAGAAGCCTTAATATAGTGGTTTCAATTTATTTTGTTCATTTTTGGAAATTAAATAGTCAGTGGCATATAATTCAGAGAAAACATGGACAGTACTTTTTTTGACCTTCTCAATTATGAAAAAAATATTTTGTGAATACTGCCATAGTTTTGTTATAAAAAATCTTTTTTCTATTTAAAAGTCTAGGGAGTGAGGTAAATCCAACAACTAAACAAAATTACCAAACATTATATCACAGATTACCAAACATTATATCAGAGATTGAATATTGTGAAAAGTCTGGCTACTTTCACAACTACTGAATCTGATTCCAGAAGATGAAGTGATGTTTTTCTAAATGTCTTGATTTTTATTCTAAATCTACATAAGAGACATACAGTACATGAATAAAAGATGCATTCTGGTCTTTAGTCAGTTTAGTTATCTTGAACCTGGTAGAATTCCTATCATTGGGAGAAAAATCTGGGAACTGTATAGGCTCAGACCTAGGATGAATCAGATCCTGGCTCAAAACTCATCTCCTATTTTACTTATCTCCCTCCTGCAGTTATAAGTAACTAAAGTACAACTTGTAGTACAGGTAAGCTTTGTAGGCAATTTGAACATAAATACGATAGGGATTCATAGCTTAGGTGTTAAAACTAATAAATGAACAATATATTAAAATCTACTCATTTTGAAAAAGCTTTACAAAACAGTTTATTAGTGCTTTTGCAGGCTGTTATGTAAGGCACCAAGCAGCCAACATTGAAAGTGTTAATATTTACTACCTAAAAGTGACCCAACACATATTTTAATAACTATATCAAAAATATTCTTTTATATTAAGCATCCTTATTTCTCATATTAAAAATAATAGTAATAAAACATTCTATGATAAAGAAGCAAGAAGTAATGACTCAAGAGTTATATGTTATAATCTCTAAAGCTGCATAATAGAAACCTAACTCCATTATTTCTTTCTTCTTGTTACTTTACCTCTGGCATATGAGTTAAGGCATAAAGCAGCAAGAGTGCAATTGATTCCAAACAACTTGGAATTTATTGTAAACATCCCATAAAGAATGGCAACAAATTAGTCCAGTTTTTTCTCTCTGAAAGTAATTACTTATAATTACTAATATCTGCCAAACAAAACATCTTTTATAAACTAAGCCAGTTCAGTTTACCTTTTTAAAATAACTGAATTAATGGACATTTTGTCCATTTACAACATCACATCAACTATTAACTGAATGGTTTTCTATCTTAAAATTTATGGATATTAAAAGCAAACATAAGGAACAGTTTTGTAAATACTGTGCAAAGAATTACAAAGGACAATGATAAGTTACAGGAAAAGAAATAAATTACTGATTGCCATCACCACAGTATTGTTTAAAGAATTAACATTTGTTGTACTGCCTACAGTGTATTTGGGGACATGTAAAAACACTTTTTCCAAATGGTTTTCTAAATATTTTTGTATGTGATTGTAAAAGTCAGTTACAAATGGCAATTTCAATATGTATCAACAGTTGTTTTTAAAAATACTTTTCGTGTTTTCTTAGGCCAAAGTCTCATATTCTAGAATTAATTAAGATAGGTATAATAATAACAAATGGACATGTACATATAAACACATCTTAACTCTAAACTGTAGGGCCTTTCTACTGTATTCTCCCATCAATGAATCAGAAATTTCCAGTCTTGTTCATTGTAGAAAGATAAATGAGGGTAAAAGCAAGCAAGAGAGGAAAGATGAATAAACTTGAATGCTCTCCATTATTTCACAAAATACGGCACCATAAAAATTTTAACTTTATATTGGCTTTTAATCAAAGATTGATAAGTGTGATATTTAAAACTTAATAAAGGAACTATTAAAGAGTTGAAAAGCAAAAAAAGGGACAAAATATTTACCATATTTCTTCAAGAACAAATCTTAGGATATTCAATTTTCAATAAAACATTCATAAGCTTCAGGTAACACAAAAATGTTGAGGATGGGATTAGTATTTAAAAGAATACTTTAAATGTCAAAAGTGCCATCCTTTCCCCTAGTATTCATTTCCCAACTTAAAATGCTACTGTAATTGTTCAAATGGCTGGACATCAAAATACACTGAAAATTGTGCATTCTATAAATCACGTTTTCCAAGTTGAAGATAAGTACCAGTTGGCAAATGTGCATAAAATGATTTCTCAGATATATGTAATAATATGTGTAATTTCTCATTACTATAAACAGAAATTTTGGGGAAAAATGCTTTAAAACTTTTTATCAAAAAATTGTAAGTGTCATGCGCATTTTTTTCTTTCAATCACTGTTACTGTCTTATAACAATCTATACGATTAGAACAAACACTAAAATATAAATTGCTCAAATTTACTCTGAAATATTAGAAGGCTGAGCTAGGTATTTGAGCACACAGTTGTGCAGAATGAGATTTATGAATTTTATTCGGTTTCAACTCTGGGTGCAAAAAAGTGCTGTATGGAAGCATTCTAGAATAGCATGATCTCTGGGGAGGGAAACAGAAAAATAAACAAATATAAGGACCAATTAAATTACAACATAAAAAGGATTCAGAAACATTGGGAAACATGGGTGTTTTATCTAAAAGGCATAACTCTGCAGATGACTGACTAGTAAATACATAGTCTAAGAGCTGTACAGAGACAAATAATTGGTAGACAGTATCCTCCATATAAAATATTCTCTCTTTTTTAATGTCTGAAATAAGCTATGTGAAGTTTAAAAAAAGTGTTACATACATACAAATGCACACACACATATAAAAACAAATTTAGTCATTAGGTTAGTAGGTTAGTGAATGTTTTGGAGAGCATCCTATTGCTGGATACATAGCAAGCCATAGAAGAAGGAACATATAATTCAGGCTTTATAAATATATACACATGCTAAGATCTTAAAGATGGAAATTTAAACACTATAAACATTCATAAGAAATACTACAGTTTACTCACTATTCATATCTAGTATATGATTAGACTTTTACATGTGTATATTCTCATGGATCTAAATATTACAGTAGTTTTTCTTAACAGAATTTTTAATTAATTTCCTACTTGTACTATGGCTGAACTCAGGTCTTATTTAGGTTTTAAAAGGTCTCTAGAAATTTAAAATGATAAAATACTCAATGTGTATGAATTATGAAAATTCACAGGGAATGGTGTTACAAAAAAAAGCAAAGTAAAAACATGGGAGGTGCAGATAAAAAAAAGTAAAAATACTATTTCTCAAACTTTTATATTCACATTTATCGAAATAACTTGCATGCTAACAGAAAAGTATCTGTTATATAATGAAAACTATGCTTAGCTATCATACCCTGGTGACTGCTTAAAATTCTAACTGAAATCAACATTACAGCAAAATGCTGTTCAATAGCATTTTCACAGTATTGTACTACTTATAAAATATATTTAAAAAGGTCTTCAGCCTTATTATTCTAATTGCCTAAACCTAGAAAATATTGACATTTGGGGAATAAATGTGATTTTAATTTTTCAAAATAAATTATAAATAAAGCTCCAAGTAGCTAAAAACTACACGAAGGGCAATTCTTCTACATTTTAAGAAGTCAGCTCTTCATAGAAGAATGTCATCAAAATATGTCACACTACAATGATACACATACAGATATATCCAAAAATTTAAGCAACTATGTCATTTTGATTAGGGTATGCCAAAGTGTTATTGATTTGAGAGGAAAACAGGCAACATTTAGTCTAAATGCCCAAGAGATGAATCAGTAAAATGGTATATTTTAGCAAAAATCCAACAATAGGAATAATTCAAAATTATACTATGGTTTAAAATGGCAGTTGAGTTATAACCAGAAGTAGTTTTGGTTTATGAAAAAAAAGTATAATAGAAAATATATTTTGATGTAATATCTAGTAACAGAAGTTAGTGCCATTAACAATTCTCAACAATATTTTCATAAAGCCTGAACATCATTTCTACTGCAAGTAAAAATCGCTTAAAGATGTTTGTCCAAGAATAATCCCAACCCCAAACCCTACCAAAAAAGCAAAGTTATGTGTGTACTCCTTCCTCTGCATTTACGGGTTTTCAGATACATAAAATGACTGAAAGTATAAGACAAACACATTAACTTAATAAATATCCTGGGATAACCTAGTATACATAAAGAAGTCTGCATTATCATGTTTGATCTAAGTGCAGCAAATTTGCTGTTACAAAAGAAGATCAATATTAACCCTCTTACCGTAAAAATTTAAATATCTAACAAATTAGCAAATCTGTAACCTCCAATTAGAGGAGTAAAATTGATCTTGGACTCAAGCTCACTTACCATGTGCATTCTACTGCTGTAAACAAGACCATAAGGGTTTAACAGATTTTTCTCACCTATAAAAGAATGATTCAAAGTATCAGTGTGCAGTGCAATAAGGTTCTTTTCTGAAAGACTACAAGAACCCTTTGGAATGATAAGAGCAAAATCTATTAAGGTTGATCCAAAATATTAGCTATCTGAAACATTCTAACTCAAGGTAAATGAATGGTCTGTTATACTTTAAGATTCAAAGGAAAAGCTGCATGTAACTCACTATTAAACAGTAAGTGGTAGCAGAGATATATCAGAAATAGACGAAGTATACAACTGTCTTTTGTGAAAGCCTAAGGTAGAGCATATAATACTTAGAAAAGTTTATTAAGCTATTAATTTGAAAGCCAATATGATTATTAACAACTTTTCAATTTATAACTTAAGAATATTCTTTCCCACCCAAGTTTATTCTATTTCTCCTTAGTAATGAGTAACAACACCTATTTTCCTTAAAGTTTCCAGTAGTTGTAGTTAATAGAGGTAGCTGAGCTACTATTCAAAGAAGTTACTGTTGGTGGATGAGGACTTTTCAAATGTTTAAGTCATTCTTTAAGCTCACAAATTCTCTTAATGCAGTAAAACATAATAGGAAAGAAAACGTATGCAAGAAACTTGTGTTTGGCACCTTGTCTAGATTGGTATCTCAAGTATTCCCTTTTAATAAAGTTAATGCACACTTCAGGACACACCACAAAGATTTGCTACATATTTACAAGGCACCAACCCTTTCTCACCTTTAACGTGAATTCAGCAAATCAATGAAAAGCATATCAAGATCCCCCCACCCCACCCCCCAAAAAAACTGTAGTATAAATATATACTTCAGTTCAGTACAATTCACGAAAGTTTGGCCTGGGAAGAGTAAAATAATCCAGATCGTTCTCATAATATAGAAACTGTAAACATTTAATAGCTGCCTTTAGGATTGGTGTATTGTGCAAAAGTTATTATTACTGGGTATAGGAATCAAAATGGCAAAAACAAACTATATAAAACTCTGTTAAGAAGGTGCTATACTTCTGTGATACAAAAGCAAAAGAAGGATATTCCATTGAGATAAAAATGTCATGCTACTCTTAAGAAGTAGAATGTTCCTTTAACGTAGTAAATCTGTAGTGCGTCTGTGTTGTGTGTGTGTGCGTGCATGCACGCAAGTGTATGGGCAGAATTTCTTTTAATTTAAGGCCTAATGAGTAAGGCTTGTTTGAAACAAATGAAGTGTGGAGATCAAAGTCTTGAAACAAATATTATACTGGCATAATGGAAAAGCACCAATGTGAAAGGAAGCAGAAGTCCCCACACAACTTGCTTTGTAGATTTCCTGGTAAATTCCCTGCAGTAGAAGGCCATTGAATTTTTAAATTATTCTAAATTCATTAATTATTAATAATTCCATCCCATGAGATGGCTAACCCTGGCTTTTTCTGTCATTTTACGCACTCTGCCTGATCTGGATGTACCAAGATTCAGAGGATCCTCAGTGGACACAAAATTGTCATTATCAGAATCATCATTATATAAAACAGTTCTCCTGCCTTGGTTTCTTGTTTTAATTCGAGGCAGTCTACTAAAACGTCCCGAAAACATGGTATCAAATTCATCATCTGTAATACGTGCTCGTCTGGCTCTGGTGGCTCCTCTAGAGGCACCTCTTCCTCCTCTCCCTCTTCCTCTTCCTCTAGTGCCACCTCCACCTCTTCCTCGACCCCTGCGTCCCCTGCCTCCTCTTCCTCTGCCTCCTCGACTCCATCTACCCCATCTTCCCCATCTGCCTCTTCCTCCAGTGCCTCTCATCTTCCAGTTTCTTTTTCCATTGGCATGTTGTTTTCTGAGTTTTCTTTTCGGTCTTGTTTGTATGAATTTGCTATAGTCATGATCGCCATCTACATAATCTTGATCTGTTCTGGAAGTTGATTCAGAGTCAGAATCAGAACCACAAGCACTTTCTGAACTTAAACTGGATCCTAACTCTCCACTCTCTGAAGAAGATAAATGTGATTTCTCTTTCGTTTCTTTTTTCTCTTTCTCTTTTCCTCCCATGCTTTCATCTTCTTCTGAGGCACTGAGTTTTCTCTTGATTCCTGTCCGAAGCTCTCTGCCATCACCATTTGTAATAGGTCCATCAAGGGAGTGATCTAAATAAAAATGAATGATTTTTAAGTTAAGCTATGACTTTGATAAGATGGTCATTAAGTTCAAAAGTAAAATAAACTGTCTATGAAAAATATTTACTGCCCCAAGATAGATGAGCCATAATCATGGAAGGTATAGGAGGTGAAAAAAAATTGTTTAAAAATGGAATCAAGTTTATTGGAACATTTTAGTTACATATATTGATCAGATTCATCATAGGAAATTTTTACCTCTACATGAAAGATCTTGGTTCTTTTTTTTTCTCATTCTCCTGCCTTCCCTTCAAGCCCTCAAGACCTGAACTTTAGGAAAAACTATATGGGTACATGAGTCTTAATAATTAAGACTTATTTACTTAATAAATATTTATAGAAGGGCTACCAAGGGCCGGGTATTACAAAGAACTAGTAATATGTCAACAAATATTGTAAAACAAAGTCCTTGCTCTTGCAATTGATATTTTTAGAGGGGAAAGCTAGATACATAATGAAATGAATAAATACATACTACCATTTTGAATAGTGATACATACTATAAAGAGTGTAAAACAGTGAAAGTATGTGGTGGGGAATATTTTATTTTTGTATTTTTTTTAAAAAGCAAAACAGAAAAAAAGGGTAGAAATAATGCAGAATTTCAAAAACAGCTAGAAATCAACACTAGTTAATATATTACACATTGTTATCTTAGAAGTAGTTGCTCAAGTTACAAAATCAAAACATAAAAAAGGAACAATCAAACAATGTATTTATCATTTTCTTTTTGGTTCTGGGAACCGAACTCATGACCTCATGCTTGCCAGGCAGGCACTGTACTGCTGAGCTAAATCCCTGGCCCATTTACTCAACAAATATTTACAGATTAGCTACCACAAGCTGTGTATTACTAAGAGGTAGGAATATATCAACAGATACTGTAAGACAAAGTCCTTGCTCTTGCAATTGATATTTTGGTAAGGAAAGCTGGACAGACAATCAATGAATAAATACATAATACCATTTTGAATAGTGATACATAATATAAAGAGGATTAAAAAAGTGAGGGTATGTGGTGGGAAATATTTTAGATGGGAAAATTTTTTTTGCAGGCACAGGTTTTATTTTGTTTAGTTTTTGTGGAGCTAGAGAAATTTTTTAAAGAAGTAACTGAAAATGAGACTGATAGAATAAAGAAATGTTTGGTCTGGGCAAATGGACTTGTAGAGTTATTAGTACCAATATGGCTGATATAGTTGTTAGAGTAAACTGCTTTACTTGTAAAAGACAGAAACAAATAAAGCAGGGGAAAACTGCAAGGAGAGAACAAGCTGAGCCAAAGAAAATAAACAAATATAAAATAAACAGACTTCCACAAATATCAGAAGTGTGTAAGTCAGGAAGTAGAGTTCACAGAGAAGGTAGACAACACTGTACAAAAGATCAAAAATGTAAGGACTAAGATGTGGATACTAGTTGGGCAATGAAGAGTACTGGTAATATTATGGAGAGTAATGTTTGCAGAGTGGGTTGGGCAGTAGCCAGACTACAAAGGATAAAGGAATATGTGGACTGAAAGAATGTAGAGGCATGTAGTATATACTACTCTTTATTTTTTTTTTGGTACCAGGGATTGAACTCATGACCTAGCGCTTGCCAGGCAGGCTCTTATGCCGTTGAGCTAAATCCCCAGCCCTATACTACCCTTTCTAAAAGCTTGTTAGTGAAGGAAAGGGTAAGATGAGAGACAGCAGTGGCATAAATATGCAATGTTCAGCAGGATCAAAGGAGAGAAAAAAAGACACAAACTGGAAAAATAAAGACAGATTATTTTAAAGTAATGTTTCATATTTCCTATATAATCAATATAAAAAATCTTTAGAAAGTATTTTTAAATCATTTTATATAACAATGTTTATATAATAATGATTAAGCTAAGGATTCTTTCACTAAAAATAAGTCAAATTGAATCTATATTCTAGTAATTAATAATTATCTTAGTGAATAATTTTACAAATATCAAATAGCTGATCTTACTAGAACTTTCTTTGAACAAGTTCTGAGTCTAAAACATAGGACTAAGTATAAGAAGAAACTCTGAATTAGTACCATAACACCCTGACATGGTCCAAGATAGATGCTCATGATATGAATTAGGTTGGTGATTTCTTTTTAAGCACTAAAAATTTTTCATTAAATAAAATGTTATATGGAAGCTCATTATATGAAATAAAAAACAGCTATTCTGGTTAAATGAGAATGGTTCATCTCAGAATTCCTGAAGTATCTATGTAGATCTCCTAGAAAAAGGCAGGGCATAGTCTACAAAGAAATGACTTTGTGAAACTACAGATTCTCAGGGGAAAGAATATCTGAATTATATAATTGAAAAACCTTCGTAAGGAGAACTAAGTGGTGACTAAATGAAGGATCATTTCTCAACCTAGGTCTGTTTTTCAAATGGAGTACCTGACAAAAAATTTAGGACCAGTTTAATACACAAAAAATCCTAAAAGTGTCTAACAGTCTGGTTCTTGTGTAATTGGGGAAATGACCTTTTATTCAGTTTTTTCTTCCTATACATTTCATTTTACATTTTATTTAAAATACTAAAATATGTTTAAAATACTGGAAATCTGCTAAAGGCCTGTTCTTAACTATGTGATTCAAATTGAACAATATTAAAATTCCCTTAAACTATAAGGACATATGACTTTTTACTAATCTAATATTATATCAGCCTTTACTCCTCTTCCATAATAAGAAAACAGAGAATAAATGGCCTGTTCTACACCTACTTCCTACCTTGTTTAACTGGTAAAACTCTATTCCGAAATGATTTGGCTTTCCCTGGGTCATGAGTATTTTCACTTTGGCTATATCCACTGAAGCTTGATGAAGAAAATGGTCCATCTGCTTCGTCATCAAGGAGATACTGTGAAATTCCTTCTGCAGCATCTGAAACTTGAATTTTAGATGGTTATAATGTTTAAAATAATTTTAAATTGCTAGAAAAGTTAAACAGGCTACTTTTGAAACTACATCTCAGTTATTTTAATTTAAACAAGGTGTTCCAAGTCTTATGTTGGCAAATATATTATAGATGAAGGTTCTGATATATTATAGACATTAAAAAACTTACTCATGGAATTTTCAAACCAAGAGACTAAGATTTATCTAGTCTAACAAATCAAATCACATGGCCTAATATCTTATCCAGGTCCACGCAAGTAGCAACCATAACTAGGAATAAAATACAAGTTTTTCTAAATCTAGATCTGTTTTCTGTGCACTATAAACCATACTACCTCTTCTGCAGCCTTACTATCAATATAAACGGAGATAATAACAACAAAAAGACATATTTACCAGGAGATGAGAAAGGAGAACTAGTCCTAGCATAAGACACTGAGGTATTCTGGTCACTTTTAGGCTGCAATTTCATTTGTTTCTGTTTCCCTTTTGGACTATAAGTAAAAATACATCATGATGAGCTTATTTTTATGTTAGTAACACATTTTTACAAGACAGTATGCTACAAAATACTTAAACTGACCAAAATGGAAATTTTTGTTTAATGCTTCAAATTCAAGTGAAATGTTTAAAACTGATATTTTGACAAAGTAAAACTCCAAATCAATAAATTAAAAGCAGGTTTCATGGTAGTAAAATTCACATAAATAGTGGTTACTAACTTTTTTCAGACACAGATAATACTTCTTGGAGGAAAAAGATTTCTTGAAATTTTCTTAAAGTATTTAAAAACTTGGAGAAATAAAATAATACACAGAAAAAGATTTCAAAACAAAAAGACTGAACGAGTGTAATATACCTAGGAGCTCTGCTACTAGATAATGAACTGCTGCTGCTTCTTAGACGTTTTCTGTACCGTGGCCTTCTCCTCTTCTGATTATGGATTGCCGATTTATACTCAGAAATGATATTTTTAATATGATTTTCAAATAACGCAGATAATCGCAACGTCATGCTGTAGAGCTGAAAAAGTTTAAATTATAGTCTTGTTTTATCAATTACATAATATAAAATATAAGTAGAATGTGCCTGGACCATAGCCACTATTCACACAAAGTAAAAAATTATAAAAAACTTAAATCTCTAGCATCAAGTCACTGATTAAATAACATAAAATAACTACCTATAGGATGTGATCAAAGATATTTTTCCAAAGTCACGATAAGTAATAAAAAAGGGCTTACACAATATATTGTTTCCCTAGTGGGAAGAATTGAAAGAAATAATATGTATGTATCTAAGAAATAATATGTCTTTGTGTGTGTGTTAAGACAGTTATACTACTATTTTCTCTTCATTGAAAAGAATGGTTTGTGTTAATATTGTGGGGACAAATAATGCATTGTATTCCGAGTAACTAGAAATAACAATATACAATGTTTTAACAATTGTTACCCTCTAATTATCATGGCTTGAATTCTTTTCTTTAAAATAAAAAATAAAGAAAACAAAGCTCTTAGAATATGTAACCTCCTATTGTAAGGAATATATGAATGAACATATGGAGGTATATAGGGAATATCAAAAATTCTGGAAGTATAAACATTAAATATGAACTAATGATGGGATTAGTATGAATGAGATTAGTATTCAAAATTTATCTCTACTATGAAAAACACTACAATAATTTATTCTACCCAAATTTCCTATAAGAAATGTTGGGGTTTTACAAATGATTTTTGTTTTTTCTTGATACTTTTATTTCTCAAATTTCCTACAGAAAATATATGTCATTCTAATAATCCTGATTGAGGAGGAAAAGCAAATGTGGAAAAACTAATCCTACATAAATAAGTAAATATTTATTTTATATGAGGTTGAAATAGGCAAATATATACCTACTCTGCAACTGATTTAAGTTGGATAACAGTGATTCCAAAAGACAAAAGTTATTACCATTTTTCATTCTCAAGATATTTTGACAAAACATATGGAAAATATTAACTGTGAGGATAAATAAAAAATTACAATTTCCAATATGGTTCACTGTTTCTTATAATATATTGAACATAAATATTTTCATCTAAACAAAGTATTTTATATAAATTAATAATATCAACCAACTTTATTTATCATTTATTGGACATAAAGGGTAGTCAAATTATTCCCCCTTCCTTTGTTGTCTTTTCTCTGGCATTGAATTTTAATCAACATGACAATGTAAATATTCCTAAAAAGTACAGAAGAGGCAAATAAGAGAAAAAAAATCTACTTAATTTCCAAATGATTATGTTAAATGTATGTAATCTACATTCCAGAGAAGATACAGAGAACCACACATCCTAACTATGTTAGATCTGTAGCATGTATTTGCTTAGCAATTTTAAAACTGTTCAAATAAAACTGCCTGATATATAGTTAAACACTTAGATAATTAAACCACTTAACATTGCTTTGCATACCCTTGATTTCTTATTAGAGGTATAAGCTTTGGAATTGCTGAATATTTGGCGAACATCTTTACAAAATTCCAGAGGACTAACATAGTTCCCTGCTTCCAAAATTTCTTTCACAGTGCTGAAGTCCATACGTGTTTCTGTAACACCTTGATGATCCTAGAAACAATAATGCATTATATATAAATACTTAAACTGCAAAGAATACTAAATAATATAATGAAACTAAGATTTGCATTGTCTACTGATACGAAATAAACATATTGGTTTCCAAACTGACAACTACCTTCTCCCACCCCAAATCATCTTTTGGTGGTTTCTGAAAAGAGTAGGACCTGTAGGAGAGGCTCAGCCTTTACACTGTAATAAAATAATCATAGGTAACACTGAAGAGACAGAATATAAAATCCATGGACTTTGGTTTGATTTATTTTCTTTATTATTTTGTTTTATTTTGGTTTGGATTTTTTATGACAGATCTTATTATGTAACTCAGGTTGGCCCCTCTAACTTATGAATCCTCTTGCCTCAGCCTCCTGAGTGCTGGGATTACAGGTGTATCCACCACACACGGCTCACTGGCTTCATTTCTACAGACTATAATATTGGGTTCCAGTTCTTGTGTAAAGATTGATGTGAATTCCAACACCCTAGCAAACTGTGTTAATGATAGCAGAAGATGGGATTATTGAGGCAGAATTAAGTAACTACACTCTACAAATTAGCTACATTATTTCCAAGAATTCTAGGTATGGGGCACTCTAATTAAAGTGTCATTAGTTGAGATTCAAAGTCAAATTGGTCCTGTTTGTGTCTCTCTATTGCCTCTGAATTTTAATCAATGTGACAGTTTTTTTTTCATCTAAAACCTGTCTCATAGGTTCAGAATTTCATTTGATTTTTATTAGGGGACAGGCAAGATTACATTTTATCTTAAATTTTTCAAGTTTAGTTAAGATTTTCTAGTCTTAATACATTAAATACATTCTGTATTTAAGTATAAATTTATATTTATACATACTATAACCCTCAGTATTAAGTTTTGGAATGAAAACCATAGTCAACATAAAATTCTTCATCCTACTTAGAATCATTAAGAAGTCATGTTTGCCTCAAAGAAGAAAACCAAAGAGCCAGAAAAAGACTACACAAAAAGGTATCATAAAAAGAAAAATATTTCCAAAGTATGAAAAAGCAAAATTGTCCTAAATGTTCTATTAAATCATAAAAAACAAGTGTATTTCAACACATTATGGCTTATGAAGCACTAATATTTTCATGGGGGAAAAATATTAGAATTTGTGTAGTATTATCAAAGCTCAAAAGATTCAGTTTGCATGCTGAATCAAGTCCCCATTGGAATAAACAATTGCAATACAGACATAAACATATCACCTAACTGCTTTTGGCTTTGCAATGGTAATAGCTTCAGATTTATATAAACATTTAAATGGATGTTACAAAGAAAAATCTCAACATATTGATTTCAAAAAAGCCAAAAAAAAGAGAACAATGATTAAAAACAGATTTAGAAGGCATTTTTAACAATTATGAAAGGTTTGTAGACACATATTGATATTTTAAAAGTAAAATAAAAAACACAGTATATCTTCTAAGAGATGGATCATGGGCTACCTCAGTAAGAGATGAATCATGTTGTCTTTCTGGAACAATGAACTCTGAGGATTCTCCCTCTTGTTCTTGATGGGCCTATTTGTGTAAAGAGCATATATTGTATTCCCAGACTGCTACCACAAAATATCATGACTTTTTTGTAATATAATTCTGGTTTAAGTGCCAAAGGTTCACAAACAGAAATTCTATTTAGTTAGTTGTACTTTAAGATGAATGAGATTAGTATTCACAATTTATCTCTACTATGAAAAACACTACAATAATTTATTCTACCCAAATTTCCTAAAAGAAAAACAAGCTATTAAATATATTGTTTATTTAAATATTATTTCCAAACTAAAATCTGTGAATAAGGAGAAACACACTGATGTGTACAAAGTTGAAAAGATGGTCTGATATATTTCTGAAACATTGCTGCTCCTTTTGCTGAAAAAGAAATGTTTGGATATCTAAAAAGTATACAGTAAAATATAGAGTAATTCTATTTCCTAGGAAAGGGATCCTGTACTCTAAGTTCTCATGCATCTATCTTTTGTGAAAAGTGATATTAGTATATTGGTTACTCTAAGTGAAAAAATGATAACATAGAAATTACTAAAATATATTCAGTATCTCAAATAGAAGCAGAAAGGAGCAGCAAAGAAATTTTGATTCAATTTAGTTTACAACTGTATAATTTACCTAAGTACATGACATACACTTTTTTAAAAGTCATAACTAATCATACTACTACTTGCACAATTCAAAGATACACAAGGAAGGTAGTAAAGGAAAAATTTAACTTTAACTACAAGTTAGAATGGATGCTTATGGGAAGTTATTATGCTGGTGATTATTTAAACAAGTATATGCTTACTGGATAAGAAAGGGGATCTGCTGGTTGTCGAAATGGCTCTGAATCTTCCCGTTCATAAATGAGGCTCAGCAGTTCTTTGCACTGGTTTTTCCAAGCATCAGGATTACACCTTAAAGACTGCCTTCTACCTCGACATTTGACCTATAGATTTTAATAGATTTATATGTACCAGGTCTTTCTTTAAATCTTTATGGACTTTCTCAAGCATACCTAATGTTAGAATATTTCTGTTAAGATAGCAAGACTGCAATCTAAAAGTTTTAGTTAAAATTAAGTATCATTCATTCTGGGAAGAATTAAACAAACAAAAATAAATGGATATTATATTCATAGAGATGGCAAGAATTCTAGTATTCTGGATTTTCATTTTAAGAATATCCAAACACATAAAGTACAAAGATCCAAATGCTCTTTCATCTATAAGGTTAACAGATACATTGCCTTAACAGCTGCTAGCCATAAGTTCACTTGAAAACAATGCCATAATTTTCTCAAAACAATACTTAAGCAAATTTTTCATAAATATTCCATAGTCATGAAAAATTCTAATTTGTGCCATTTGATGTGTTTTGTTATGATCTATTTACCTGAAAAAAATATTTTTCCTTCTATAGAACAACTCTATGTTCAATTATGATAAAGAGAAAATGTTCAGGAAATGTTTAACAACAAGCTTTCAAGTGATTTACTGTGTCAAGTTAGTATAAGCAATGTCATTTAGGCTGAATATCTGTTTCTTAATAGGAATCTGGAATCTTGGTAAATGGTAGTCAGAGACTGCCTCGATAACCAGTCCCTAACAAAATTGTTAGGTACTGAATCTCTACTTACACACATCTTGCTTCGTTTTCATTGCTAGCACGAGAGTATACTCTATGGCCCATTACAAGATTGAGGAGGCGTAAAAAACCTCAACATGGATTCTACAGATTATGCTTGAGTCTTTCCCACTATGACCATTATGTTTTATTAGTATTTTGCTGTAATAAATCTTAGCCATCAATACATTACTGTTTTGCTGTAATAAATCTTAGCCATCAATACAACTACAATTGTACTGAGCCACAGCATAGAGTACAACTACATTTCCACATGTGGAGTCTGGTCTTTAGAATTCCTGATGCAGGAAGATTAAAAGCTTCTTCTCAGGAGTCCACTTATCTACTTACCCTTCTTCCAGATGAAGTACCAGGACCATCTGAATCTAAATCAATAATTTCTGTATCCTAAATTAAAAGGAGAGAGTGGAAAAAGATGTTAAGTTACACACAAAGTTTTATGAATTATACAAACATTTACAAGTCGATAGCAAACATAAACATGAGTAACTTTCTTTCATTGGAACTAACAGCAGAACAAAGGCTGGAGAGAGACCTCTGTCAATATGCTTTATACAAATTAGAAAATATACTAAGAAAAAAAGAACTGCAAGGCTGGGGATACAGCACACAGTGGCACTGTGCCTGCCTGGCAAGTGTGAGGTCGTGAGTTTGATTCCTGATACCAAAAAAAAACTCAAAACAAAACCAAAAAAAGCTACGCTAAGTTTTGCTTCAAATTAGAATACAAAATGAGGGAAAAAGTATAGTGATTGGTATCTGCTGAAGTTTATATCTAACTGCTAGTATATTTTAAGAAACTTACAGTATTGATTTGCTTGCGTAGTATACTTAACTATGAAATACTCATCAATCTGTTGAGTTGCATTTTACTCTAACTTTCTATTCTAATACAACTACTGCTAGTCTAAGAAGCAATTATCTTTATTATATTAAATCCTGAGTTAAATACATTCATAGGTAAGGTCAAAGAACATATAACAAATTAAGTTTTTCTTGGGTTTCAAGGGCTAATATCTAAGTATTATGTGCTTTCCTTATTAAAACTATATAAATAATATTCAGATTCAATAAAACAATACTTTAAGGTCAGATACTTTCACAAAAGAATAGAAAACAATATTCAAGATTTACCATTACATAGATTAACAATACAGGCAAAATAAACATGAAAATATCTCATACAAGTGTGGCATGTTCTAGCATATTTGTGTCATTATTCCTGGGATGAATTGTTTTCCAGTAAAGATGTTTGATTAAGGACTGGAAAATAAAGAATTGATTGCTTTTCACTGAAAGTCACTAAGTCATATAGGATGACGGGTCACCTTTCTCTGACTAAACCCAATAGTACTATTATATTTTGGTATATTCCATCTGAGCAGAGATCAAAGAATTTAATATAAGAACATACAAATGTTCAGCCAGCCAGCAGCCTCATAATCAACTGGAACACTTATATGTAGTACCTACTGCATTTCAAATAAATAATAAATTCATTCTTATTCATTGCGCTGTGATTCTTACCTCTTCTGCATCAGTACTGTTCAGTTCCTCTGCTTTAACTTTATTGTAAGTATCCAATATATCGGTACAACTTTGATCCCTAAGGAAAAAAAAACAATTCAAAACAAATTAAGAAAGTTTTGAAAAATCTAAAAGTAGTCTAATTGAAACATAAAACTGCTTCTTACCCAATAAATCGAAGTAAGACATCAGTTACAATTTTGGCTGCTTTAACTATAGGACTATCTGGCTCATTGAAAGTCCTAGCATTATGTTCAATGTAGCGTACCTCCCACATTAATGCTGATATTCTCCTATGGAAAAAATATCCTGTTAGAGTTACTTGATACATTTAACTTATATTGTAGAAACATACAATATGTAACAACTAGACACTTAACCGTAATACTTCAAAGGTGTTCCATTATATGAGTGATTTAATATATGTGTATGACTGTTGTGTGCAAAAATGGCAGGGTTTAGTTTCAGGATTTTAAACATGTGGAGGAACTTTGAACTATTAGATTGCCTAATAAAACTTGAAATAGGACTGACTAAGGATATTGTAGATTAATTTGACAAGAACAATGAAAAAATATTTGATAAAGTTAAAGCAATGTTTAGTTTTCAAGGAAAGTCATGAAGAGTTAAAAAATACATTGTAGAAAATAACAGTATTTTTACCTAGTTACATTATACATTACTATATCGAATAGCATATGTTTTACAAATACATTCAACTCTCACTTATAAGAAGCAGACTAATCAGTTTATGGAATACTGTTGATTCTAGTGAAATAGAGTAGGATGAGAGAGAGACAAAGAATTGGCCCCCTTTGGGCCCTCCTATGTCCCTATTTCAACAAAAACCATGAAAAAACTAAATTGGTTCTATATATATATATATATTTCAGGGCTGGCAATTAAATCTAATTAACTGCTACCTAACTTCTCAAAGATGATTAAAACATGTTCCATGTCTCCATAGCATCTTAATCAAGAATTCATAAAGCACTTAATTTATCTTTAATAAGGAAAGCTAATTGTAGTTTTCATATTTATACAAAATTTGCACTACCCATATTTTACTTTTTTCTATCCCCTTTTTATCCTAAAAGAGAATTTACTAAATAAAAAATAGCATCTTGAAATGAGTTTGTAGATGATTTTATCCTATGAAACTACAAATCTCAAAAAAGTAAGCAAAAGTCATAAAACTATAAATTTTATAATAAATGATAAAACTAAACAAACCTGTAAAAACGATTTTCAAGTCGCTGCCTGATGGTATTGAGGTCAGTTGGATAAGCAACTACAGTACAGTACAAGGGGTAGGCGCTGAGATCCACTGGAACAGCAAAAGGGCTGGCAAAATCTACAAAATTACCAAAATCCAAAAAGTACTTAAAGAAGATATTAACACTTTGTGATAATATTCATATGGAAATAAAGGAGGATTAATCTATATTTATAAGACAATGATACAGTTGTGCAAATATAAGGTCAGAAGGATAGAAAAACTAAAAAGATACTTGTAGGCCTTCCTTCAATATTAGCACCCCATCACAACTAACAGGTCATCAGTCATTACTTTGCCCAACCATACAACAATGTTAATATTAAAACTGGAATAACTATGGACTCGTAAATTGAAAATAAAGTATACAGTGATAAATTGCATTTCCTCTTATAGAACCTCAAAATTATTCTTGCTTTGCTGACTTCAATCTATAACCCTAGTATAGTTTCACATTGATCATACCCAGGGAAAGAAGGTGGTTGATGCCCTGAATAACTCGTTCACATTCTTCATCTCTGGAGTGAGCCCCCCATTCTCCTTCCTGGGGTTTGTATAGCAAAGCAGTCAGTTCCTCCTGAGACACAGGAATGCCTGCACCAACTTCATCTGGAAAGGCAGCTAGGTGTAAGATGAAAATTTAGAAATAAGTTTGCAATATTATACTATTTTACTTGTAATAGAAGTATAATTCATTTTTAAAGCATATTTACTTCCTTCTGGAATTGGCTCCATGTCCCAGGGGCTCATCTTTTCTCTCTCATTATTGTCCCAGCTATTAAAAAACAATATGAAAATCAAATTCACAAGCATTTGTTTCAGATACTAGCATAATTTCCATGAATTCTTCAGAGTGAAATTTGGAAAATAGCAACATAATATTCAATAAAGTACAATTTTGCCTATGTAAAAATAATATAAAACTACTTACAGAGAAAACATGGACCACCAATATGAAACTTATAGAGCAGTAAGTCTAATCTTACTAATTTACTTTTTTGTTCCAAACAAGCATATATTCAATATTGAGCTAGGGAGAGAATAACAAGATATTTTGGAAAGTATCTTTCAGGAGAAAAGACTTAATTTATGAATTATTAACCTACTTTTAGACTAACAGCCTAAGAATTAAAGCATTTCTAAAATCTTATTATTGGTTGCAATCTGCAATATGAAAACTTTAAAAGTCAGTCTTCACAAAATAAACATTTTTCCATCATTTTAAGCAGCTTCATTTATAAGGAATTTTATAACTCTGGGATTTCAAGAAGAATTAAAGTAAATATAATAAAAATAGAACCTCAAAATATAATGCATTCATTCTGCTTAGAACCCATAACATTAAATAAAAGGCTAAATACTAACATCAACTGCTTTTTCCAGCTTTAAAAAATTGCTTTAAAGATTAAATTTATTTCAATAATTTTAAATTAAAAACTATTTTAGTTATTATTAAAACAGAGATAGGAGAAAACATGGATAATAAAAGAAGTAGAAATGTGTTCAGGTCTTGTTTACCATCAAAATTTGCCAACAGGAACTATGATTACTTCCCTCTGGGTATAGTAATATGAGACTAATAACTCAGATAAAAATTATTATTGTTGGTAGGGTTTACCCAAAGGCTATATAATACTAAAGTATTTCTTAAAGCATAAAAGACCATAATTGTACTTACTGAACACTGTAACACTGGAAAGAACTATCAGGATATTCTGGTTGAAAAGGCTGCTGACTCTCCACAGTGCCAAACCACCAGGCGTCATCTATTATGCTGCGGAATCTATCACCTATAATGTTGTTAAAAATTCTTAAAAGGATGCTCTTGAGAATGTCAGCTCTGTTTCCTCTCTAAAGTTTTTGAATACAAAAAAATAACACTGTATTTAGCATTCTTGGATGGTTCACTCTGTTTTCCAGGGAAGTAAACCATACATTTTACCCTCTTCAAATACTTTGATTACCAAGTGGTAGAAATCTTCTCAAAATAAAACATGTATCTCTGTGTCTTCTTAAATAAATACTACCATGTTAACTTCCATCAGTTATTGGGAATGATCATGAAGCATACTCCTTACTGTATCTCACATATAGTAAAGTGTTTCTTGCTTTCTTATTTTAATCTTTTTCCCCTTTAAAATATATCTTCTAACAAGCTGAATATCTTTTAGCTGACATGTTTGGGACCAGAAATGTGTACAGGTTTGGTGATAACAGATTTTGGAATATTTACATAGATGCTACTAGTTGAATAGCCCTAACCCAAAAATGTAAAATATGAAATGCCTCATGTTCCTCACAGTGTTTTGGATTTTGGAGTTTAATAAATTAGAAACTCTCAATCTGTACTAATGTTCTGCCATTAAATAGCTAAGGATTACAAACTGAAACCCCCATAAATAAAAATATTTCTTATACATGAGAAAATTTAACAAACTAATAAGTAACATATACATAGAATTTAGTATTTATCAGATACCAAATAAGTGATTCCTACACATTAACTCACATCTTGTTCACATCAACCTTACAGGTATAGGAATGTGATTACCATTTTGAAGATAAAATAAGTAAGTATGGAGAAGTAAAAACCTTGCCATGGACAAATAGCGAGCAAGTGACAGAGCAGGTCTGCATGTCAGGCAGAGAGGTTCTATCCTACCAAAATTATGTCTTTGCTATGCTTACATTATCATTATATTGCCTTTCCAAGTGGAGAGACAAAACAAAAGAGAGAGACAAATAGACAGACAGACAGACAGACAGACAGACAGACAGACAGACAGAAATAAAAGACAGAGGACAGAACAGGAATAGGGAAAGGAGGGAAGAAGGAAAAAAAGAATGCAGGTAGGTAGAATCTGCAATGGTATGTTTAAGACCCAAGTAGAAAGCACTCAAAAGATTAATCAAAATTTGAGAATATTAAATTCAGATTTCTATACTAAAAAAGTAGGTATTTACGAAAGGCTCAAAGATTGCAGTAATCTCCCATTATCCATGGAGGATATTTTCCAATATTCCTAATGGATGCCTGAAATAGTACAGTATTGTGTTAAGACTATTATGAACCATGAATAACCCAAAATAAGAATGCTTATGTCCAGCATGGAATGGCATGGCATAGTGTGAAATGAAATTAAATGGCATGGAAAAAAAAAAGAATGCTTAAGTTCAAAATGGCATAGTATTTATATATAATCTATGCACACTTTTTACATACTTTAAATCATCTCTAATACATAAAATATAAATGATATATGAATAATTGTTATGCTATATTATTTAAGGAACAATGAGAAAAAAATTTTAAGTAATTAGTATAGATGAGATTTTTGAAATACTTGTGGTCCCTGTTGGGTTGAATTCATAGACATAGAAACTATGAGTACAGATAGCACACTATATTTAATGATTTTTGCCACACACACATAGCTATGATAAAATTTAATAAATTAGACACAGTAAGAATCTAGCAAAGATAACCAATAATAAGATAGATCAAATGCAAAAATATAGTTTACTAAAAGTTATATGAATGTGGACTCTTAAAATATATTATTTGACTATACTCATCCTTATTCTTGTGATGATGTGAGATAACATAGTGCCTCATGATGAGATGAAGTAGGGTGAATTATTTAGACATCATGACATAGCCTTTAGGCAACTATATAAGGATTATGTATGTGAATGTGATACTCAAGAGAGTGAAGACTAAATAGCTAAGTAATTAACAGGTTGTGTAGCATGCATAAAATAGACATCAGTGGTAGGATGGAACGAAATGGTTCAATATTTCATTACATTATTCAGAAAATCATGAAATTTGAAATTGTTGAAATGTGGGTGAAAGAAGTCAAGATGGCTGACCAGTGAGCAACAAAATACAAAACCTCCCGGGAGAAACAACTCATATGCCAGAATAAAACACACTGGAGAGACCCAGATAGAAGGAGATAGATCCTCTTGACACAGGAAGAAATTAAAACGTAAAAAAGCTTGTCAAGTACGTTGGGACTACAACTAGAACAGCTAAAAATTATGGGACACAGTGTTTTCCCTGCAACCTGTCAGGTTTGTGCCAGCTTGAATACTCGCCAGCAGGCAGAAACACACAAACTCGTTCCCACCGCCACTCACAGGAAGCACAGCAGTGCTGAAGTCAGGGGATGGTGAGCCCAAATGAGAGAGGAGCGAGCGAAGGGACCTTCATTAATACATGGTTGGTGCTGGGAATGAGATGACCCCCCCCCACAGGAAAGGTGTGAACAAATGGGCAACATGTTGGAATTGGGCAGGATGAGCCAGAACTGGGAGTGACAGTGACTTCAGTTGGTTGCTCCCTCCCCAGAGCACATTCGTGGGATTTGCTTGGACTGGGCCGTGCCCCTGGCTAGGACCCAATGAGCCATCCCAAATCGATTCCCTGCATCTAGCATGCACTAAACGGGTGAAGGCCCCTGAAGTTTCGCTGGCCCGGTGGGGAGGGGCAGGCATATGCAGCCACTGCTTACGCCGCAATGACAAGAGAAGCAGGAGAGGGCAGTGGTCCCTCGCCAGTATGCTTTGGAGGAAACGTGGCCAACAGGGAAGGGGGCTGGGACCTGCACTTTAACCTGTGTGAAGGAAGTGAGGGCCATGACAGGAGAGACAGAGGCAGGAGGAGGCCCCAGGCCCAGAACCCTGAGAGCACTGATCCAGGAGAGGGAAAAACAAGGGAGACTGAGGGCAGCAAACACACAACATCAGATGTGGCTTCAATGGACATTAAGAGATATCTTCGGGACCTTGTAGACAAGCTTAAAACTGAAATATTAAATCAGGTAAAGCAAGATAGGAGTAGAGTAATAAAAGAAATGCTATCAGGAAGCATCTCTCAGGGAGATACAGATGGAAGAAGGGAGGAATACAAAAAAAGGAGAGAATCATTCAATAAAGAATATAAAGAAAATATAGAATACATGAAGCAGATTCAGAGAGACTACCAGGAAATTAAAAACTACACTGAAAGCTGGAAAAACTCCTTAAAAGAAACTAAGGATAGACTATCAAAAGTTGAAGACAAATTTGTAATATGTGATCATGAAAGGAAAGATCTCTTAAAAATAACAGGGAAACAGGCAGTAACAATACAAAGGCTAGAAGATGACAAGAGAATCTACAATTTAAGAATAAGAAATGTGAATGAAGAAGTAGGAATACATACAGTGAATTACAAAGGCTATTCATGGAAATAACTAAGGAAAACTTCCCAAGCATGGGAAAAGAAAATGACATTTGGTTATGTGAGGCATACAGAACTCCAGCCACCTACAATCAAAACAGATCTACACCCAGACATATAATAATCAAGATACCAGAAATTCAATATAAAAACAGAATATTAAAAGCCGTCAGAGAAAAGAAACAGATTAGCTATAAAGGTAAGCCCATCAGAATCACGGCTGACATCTTGACACAAAACATCAGATAAAGAACATCTTGGAGAGAAGTATTCCAAGCCCTGAAAGAAAATAATCTCCAGCACCAGATTGATGTATTCTGCAAAACTGTCACTAGAAATTAATGGAGAAACAAGATGCTTCCATGACAAAGAGGAACTGGGCAAGTTTGTGACCACCAATCCAACCCTGCAGAGAATGCTGAAGGATATTCTAGAGAGAGAAAAAAAAATACCAGGATTTTAGGAACAGTGGCAGAAAGGGCTCAATGAGTGGGGCAGGCAGTAGAATGAAGGAGAAAACTAGACAAAGGCGGAAAAATAGCATAGCAGACATGAGGCAGAGAAGTATAACTAGAATCTCTAACATAGATGGCCTTGATACACTATATTGTTAATAGTGTACCAGGATTTAAAACCCACATTACTCACACTATTCTGCTTAGATGTATTATATTCTGTTCCAGTCATTCTACCTGTACTAGATTTGAGGGCACAGACAATAATCCTGAGAATGACAGGATATAGTATGGTAATCATCCTTAATTTCCTATTAACTTAATCTAAAGCTCTGTAATACTTACACTGTTTTTCCAGGACTGATCTTAATTGAATCAGGTATGTTAGATCACTGTTTTGTACTGATAGATTTTATTTAAACTGTTATGATTGATAGTATCAAGTCTGAGAGTATAGGCAACTGCACTTAAGATGACAAGATTCAATAAAATATCTACTCTGGTTTATTACCTGCCTTTGAAGATTTATACTGTCTACAATGTTTTATTTTTACTAATATTATTATGTACTGCTATATTCAATTATACTACTATATTCAATTATGCCTGATGATATAGACAATTCTATTGAAGATAATAAGAACCAACACAGGAATCATTGTAGATCATCTTGTACTGTGGTTTTATATGACTTTTTGGTTTGATGTTTTTATAGGAATTTGTTTTGTTTTGTCTTGCTATGTTTTGCTTTTCCCTCTAATACAGAAAGGATAGAAATACATGTAGAGATTCGTGCATGCATAGCTGTTTACTCTCACTGTTTGAATATCTACTTTGTATGCTTTAATTTTGTAACTTGAACAACTATTTCTAAGAGGACAATATATAATTTATCAGCTAGTGATTTCTTATTGTTTACCCTTTTTTTTGAAATTCTGTATTATCTCTACACTTTACATGCTTTTGTTTCTCCTTAAATAAAAAATTTTTTTTAAAAAGTAAAAGGAAGAACAGAAAAAAAAAGAAATTGTTGAATTGCATACTTTGACAATTTTGCATTTTGTATTTTCTAACTTCAGCTGAACATAAGCAAATAAACCCCTGGAAAATGAAACATCACAATGAAAAGAAACTATTGAATGTTCAATAAAATGTGCATAAAATCATGTAAATGTAACTGAAAAACAAATTTTAAGTTTTGTACCTGGGCTAACATCTTTGACTGGTTACACGTTAAAATATTTCTGTTTAATGAGAGACAAAACATTGTTTACTTGTAGCTTCACAGTTATTAAGTGACAATTCTATACATACCAATCTGCCAGTTCCTTTCTTTGGCTTCATTATAAAACTGATGTAGCACAAGGAAATCAATGACATCTGGCATGTCATGATACCTGTACAGAAAACAAAGTGAAAAACAATTTAAGATACAATAATATTTGATAATTACTAAATATCCAAGGATATATGTTTAATATAGAATTCATGAAGCAAAATTTTATGAACTTCAGTCTTTGTGTAAATCCCATCTGGTTTGATCTATTGAGGAGTACCTGCCTGCTACTATATCCTACTACTACATCAATGTAGTAATAGAAATATAACAATAAAGTTTTTTAAATTTTTTTCTTTTTTTAGCTAGGGACTTGCTAAATGCTTCAGGTTGTCTTGAACATCTGATATTTCAGCTTCATTCTCCCTTATGTTGGGTTTACAGGCATGTACTATGTTGTCTAGCTGCCAATAAAGGTTTTTAAGCTTAAATAATAATTGAGAACCTTTCATCTCCTTAGATATTAAATTCAACTTTAAGAAGTCATTAGTTTATTATTATTATTATTAACAGAAATAAAAGCAACTACCATTCTCAAGCATACTGCTAGTAATTTATAAATGTCTGTCTTTTAATTCTTCGTAACAATCCTGAGGAAATATTCACATGTTTTCATTTTAATTTTATATGAGCAGATTGAGTAACTTATTCATGGATCAATCCAGCAAAAACACATCCATATAGTATACATATAGCTATTAAATGGGGAAACAAAACAAGAATTAAACTTCTATCTTTATAACTACACCCTGTAGCTTTACTGTTGTGTCTTCTCTTTCTGCCGAGTCTTTTGCAGAATATACAATGGTTATTTAAACACACACACACACTCACTCACTCTCACACTCATGTGTGTACACACAGAACCACAAAAGCTACTTACTTAATGGAAAAAGACTCTCCAGTCATTTTGCCTGAAATGGGATCCAGAAATGCAAGCTTCAAGCAACATAGTGTAGGTGGTCCAACCTCATATTTGATTCCCACAATTTTAACAAACTCTTGCTCCTGCTCATAAAAATATCAATAAACTATTACTTGTAATATAAATAACTACCTAATGTTCATATATTCTATTACTTGAAAAATTTAACAATTTTCTGAGTATTTACCAACTGCTACATACTACACTGAGTGTTACACATAATAAGACATAGGTTTTAACCCATTTATTAGTAGGTTATTTTGGGGGATTGGGTTCAAAACCACGGATAAGTAGGAGAATGCCCTGGTACAAATTTTTCAGTGTTAATGTACCTAAATGTATTGTTAGAAAATCTAATTCTATAGGCCTGGGGTACAGCTAGATCATATATTGTTAAAAAAAGAGATTATGTATTATGTGTATCTGTACAGTTAAAACTACTCCCCTAGCAGAAAACAGTATGTAACCATACAAGTATATATGATATGGGTGTATGTATTATTTTGGAATGCCCCTAATATCACGTTACAACAACCTTGCACAGTAATTGATGATTAGACACACTTAAGATGCTTATAGACCCAGGATATTGTACCTCCTACAATTTTGTAGAAACAGAGCTAGGAATAAAAACAACAAATTGTAGACTTTACTGTGTCCCTTGATTCTGAAAAAGAACTTGATTTTTACCTAATGAAGAACAGATGGTCATTATCCCTGTCTAACAGGAGATAGCTAATTTTATTAAACTCCTTTGATAAAACATTTTAGAACTTTATAAAATTAATAAATTTTTGATGCAAATGTTTTTACTAAATATTTAATTAAATATGTAATTCTTTCTTGTATCTTTTTGGTAAACATCATCACACAATAATCCTTCATTTGCATAGAAACTTTTGGTGAAATTGCTCTGGTTTCTTATACTCTGAATCAGAAAAACAAAAAAATATTAAACTTAAAAGGTATATGTATATCTGCATCTGTATGCAAGTACATCTTCAGGTATGGAGGGATAATTACTTATTGGCAGAAAATCCTTGAATGCAAAATTGACATACATGTGTTATTCATGTGGATGTTATATTAAGTGATGTTCCAAAAGTACAAGATCATAAGCTTCTTGTGATTTAAAATATTTAATATATCCCAAAACTGACAGAACCTTGCAAGGGCTTTTAATCCACATACTGTATCACTTTGCTGGGTCTCCAGACTGTACCAACAAAATAAATATTCACACTAGGGAACTCTTGATTTACTCTAGTAATGTAATGGTATAAACTAGAAGATCTAGGATCTAAAGCTTAGGGAAATTGGTCTAAAAATAAAGGCAAGATTGCATACAAATTCAAGGGAATATATAATATGTAACTTAAAAGAGCAACTTCTACAAAAGTACAAAATTTTATTTTGGATACATAACAAATATGCATGAAAATAAAAATCTTATGAGTAAAATAATCTCTAAGTTACAACAATTGCACAGCTCATGAATTTGGTATACTTACCCTGAGATCCATTTTGTTCCATGGCTGTTTTTGTAAATTAACACTGTATATTTTAGACCTCCTTACAGCCCGCACATAAGCTTCATGTCCTTGCCTAAAATAAATAAGCTAAAACAGAAAACATAAGGTATTTAAACAGTAATGTTCTTATTTAACAACTCTATACATCCCAATGTTTCTACAAATATCCACTATTTGCAGAAAACAAATAATGACAGTTTTAAAAATACTCTGTGCAATGAAGGTACTTTTCTCTACCAAATGATGTTCACTCATGTTAATGTCTTTGCAATCCTGTGCTAAGAACCATATCATATAAACACTGCATGCATAACACTTTTCTCCCAGGTAGCAACACAAATCTGAAGAAAAAGATTCATGACAGACGTACACAAAATGTAACAAACAATTAAATTTTAATTTGTTATATCTCAAGGCTGGGAGTGGTGGCCCAGTCTTGTAATTGTAGCACTCAGAAGACTCCAGCAGGAGGACTGTTGTGAGTTTAAGGCCAGCCTGGGTTCCATAGTGTGTTCTAGGCTAGTCTGAATTAGATAGCAAGACTCAGTCTCAAAAAGAAAAATCATTATACTGCAAAACATAATTAATATTCTAAGTACTGACAAGTAAAACTCAGTCTACACATTTTATATAAACAGTACAAATTACAGGCTACTACACAGAGTTACTTTCAAGATAACTGAAGTGCTTTGTTAATGGATGCAGAAAAACAATTCATGCCACAGATGGCAAAATACAGACAGAACATAAATTCAACTAATTGGTACATCTTTGCAACTTTCTAAGACAGCATTTGTTACCATATTCTGCATTCATTAAGGAAGATTACTTTTCCTCAAGAGTTTAAAGTGGTAATAGAAACAAGTAAATAGAAGTAACACAAAAATATTCTGAGATTTAAAAATTTACTACCAATAAAAGTAGTCCAAATTGAAATGTCTAACAGCTAAAAATCTATATAGAAAAATGAAAAATCCTGAAATACTAGTAAAAAATGACTATAGTGACTAAAAAATCAGTAACAAGCATGTCATAATATATCTTTTATTACATATTCATGTACTCAACAGATACTAAACAGCTACATCTAAGACATGGTGTTGTAGTAAGGCATAAAAAATCCTTTCTTTCAAGGACAATAACTCTTACATAAGTATATAATTACAAAACAAGATAGAATACATTATATATTAGATAAGAAAATAATGTGAGCATCTTATTGGGCAAGAAATTGAATAGAAAATAAGAGATAGTATAAGAGGCAACAGGCAATAGAATTAGATCTAGAAGTATTATCATTTTGGGAAGCAAACATCTGTAGGGAGGGGTGTTCTAGATAAAAAACAAACAAAGAATTCATGTTTAGATGCATTAAATATAGTGCTTCAGTTAAAAAATCCACTATACAGGTAAAAATGAACATACCCAAAATAATATCATTTATATACACAATACTCAATGTACTGAGTAAAAAAATTGGGAGAAAAAAATTCACAGCACCTTAAAAAATTTAAATAACTAGGAATCAACCTAACTACAAAGACATGGTACATCTACAATGAAAAGAACAGAACAGTGAAGAAATAAATTAAAGACATTAGAAAACAGAAACAGCCAGGCCCAGACTGTGTGCTAGGTGAAACGCAGCACGCAGGGAAGCCTTGGAACTTTGCTCCCAGGCAGTAAGACCATGCCTGCATCTGAAATCACCCAAAGACACAAGGGAGTTCAAGCTGCCCTAACTAGGCAATACCAAGCAAACTGCAAGCAGCTGGCTGGTGCGTGAATTGAGTACTGGGCCCACTGCATGCTTGGGTTGAAACCCAACACAAAGGGAAGCTTTGGAACATCGCTCCCAGGCAGTAAGACTATAACCCATGGCTGAAATCACAGGAGATTGCACAGGAGTCCCTGCGGGCCTAACTGGCCCACACCCAGTGAAATCTAAGTGGCTAGTTGCTGCATGCTGTCTGCTCTGGGAGCCAAAAGTGAGCCAGGTGATTCTCAGCACATGGGGAAAGCCTTGAAACATGGCTAAAAATCCTGAAACATAGGAAAATGAAAAACAAAAGAGCAAAATGCAATCTCAAAATTCCAGTCCAAACCTAGGACGCCTAGGAGACATGGACATAGAAGAAAATATAAGCCATACATCTGAAATGCCTGAAATGATACCAACTGAAGTAAAGAAACAACTCAGGAAAGCTACAAAAGGACTCAAATCAGAAATAATGTCCCAAGTAAAAGAATAAATGATAAATGTAATGAAAGACATGCTGCACACATCTAAAGAAGACATAGTTAAAAATTAGAGGAACAATGCAAAAAGATATAAACTCTGAATGAAAAATTTAAGAAACAAACAGAATGCATGAAGAAGATTCAGAGAGATACACAGGAAATTAAAATTTCCATCGAAAATTAGCAAAACGACCTCAATGAAAGTGAAGGTAGAATTTCAGACATCAAAGACATGATTGAAGTTAGTGAACAGGAAAGGAAAGATCTTTTAAAAAGGAAGGTGACAACACAAATGATATCAAAAGGCTATTTACAGAATAACTGAAAATTTCCCAAGCATGAGAATGGAAACTGACATACACATTAGTGAAGCATGTACAAATCCAAATAACCATAACCAAAAGAAAACTACACCCAGACATATAATAATGAACATCCCAGAAATCCAACATAAGAACAGAATATTAAAAGCTCTTAGAGAGAAGAGACAGATGACCTAAAAGGAAAGCCTATCAGATTCACAGTAGACTTATCAAAACAAACAATGAAATCAAGAAGAGCATGGAGTGAAGTATTTCATATCCTAAAGGAAAATAACTTCCAAACCAGACTTATGTACCCTGCAAAATTGTTCTTCATAATGGATAGAGAAATAAGACACTTCCATGACAAAGAATAGCTGAAGAACGTCATGACCAACAAACCAACCCTGCAAAGAATACTGAAAGACATTCTAGACATACAAAAAAACCATTAAGCAAGGCAGACAATTAAACAGAGTGGAAAGGTAAAAAATCAGCAGCAGAAAGATAACATGTCAAAAGTAAACATATATATATATCAGTTATAACCATTAATGTAAATGGCCTCTATTCATCAATTAAAAGAAATAGACCGACAGAATGGATCAAGAAACAATATCCAACCATATGCTGCATACAAGAAACCCATCTAACCCAAAGGAAACTCAAAGACTCGAAGTCAAAGGATGGAAAACAATGCTTCATGCAACAGGTACCCTCCCCAGAAAAAGCGGGGGTAGCTATTCTGTTTGCAGACAATGTGAACTTCAAACCATGAATGATCCAAAGAGATAAAGAAGGTCACTACTTACTAGTTAGGGGAAAACTTCAGGATGAAGAGATAACAATCTTAAATATATATGCACCAAATTCCAGAGCACCCAGCTATATAAAGCAAGTATTAACAGAAATGAAAAATCAAATAAGCAATAACACAATTATAAAACGAGAACTTAACATGCCATTGACACAAAGGGACACATCAACTAGACAGAAAATCAGTAAAGAAATAACAGAACTGAATCACACCTGTAAACAAATGGACTTGATAGACATATACAAAGTGTTCAACAACATAAGAATATACATTCTTCTCAGCAGTACATGGGACATTCTCTAAAATAGACCATATACTAGCCCACAGAACATATTGAAGTAAAAGGCAAAGAACTGAAATTATCCCATGCATGTTATCGGATCATAACGCCATGAAACTAGAAATTAATAACAAAAGAAACTGCAAAAATTCCACAAACACATGCAAACTGAATTATACAATCCTGAGCTATCAGTGGGTCACAGAGGAAATTAAAGAAGAAATTACACAATATTTGCAGGCAAATGAAAATAAAAATACTTCTTACTGGAACCTGTGGGATGCAAAAAAGCGTACCTCAGAGGAAAATTTACTGCGGTGAATTCCCACATCAGGAAAACAGAATGAACACAAATAAACAACCTGATGCTGTACCTCAAACATCTAGAAAAAGAAGACTAAGTCAAGTGCACAACCAAAAGAAGGCAGGAAATTATACAGATCAGAGCAGAAACCAATGCAATAGAGAATACAAAACAATACAATCAATGAATCAAAAAAGTTGGTTCTTTCAAAGAATATATCAAAATGACAGGCCTCTAGTCAACCTTATTAAAAAAAAAAGGAAAGAAAAACCTCAAATTCATTCAATAAGGAAATGAAAAAAGGTGAAATCACTACAGGCCCTGTGGAAATACAGATCAATACCTATTTTGAAAATCTCTACTTTAATAGGCTTGATAACACAGAAGAAACTGACAGATTCCTAGAAACATATGAATTACAAAAGCTGGGTCAAGATGATGTAAAACTGTTCAATAACCTAACAAGTACATTGCAGAAAAACTGTAAGCAATACGAAAGGCCCAGAGACCTCCACCACCCACCTTACTGAAGGGGGCTGGAAACATGACAAGACAGAGAAAGATCAAAAGGTCCCCAGCTGAGGAACCAAGGAAAGTGAGTCCAACAGAGGTAAATGCAGAGGAGGTTGAGAGCAGCAAACCTGTAATGTCAGAGACAGCCTCATCGGCAATAAAGAAATACATCCGTGACCTCATCGTCGAATTTAAATCTGAAATTCTAACTCAGGTGAAGCAATATGTAAGAAGATTAATAAAAGAAGTCCTGGGCATGCCTCAAGTAGACACAAATGAAAGTATAGAGGAACCAGAGAAAGGAGAGAAGCCTTTGATGAAGAATAAAAACAAAATCTAGAATATATGAAACAGATCGAAAGAGAATATCAGGAAATTTAAAACTCCATTGAAACCTGGCAAAACCTTTTAACAGAAACTAAAGACAAACTTTCAAGACTTGAAGATAGATTGGCAAAGTATGATCGTGAAAGGAAGGATCTCTTAAAACTAACAAGGAACCAGGAAGCAACGATACAAAGGCTAGAAGATGACAAGAGGATTTATAACCTAAGAATAAAATATGTGAATGAAGATGCAGCAACAAATACAAATGAAATAAAAGTCTATTCACAGAAATAATTAAGGAAAACTTCCCAAACATAGGTAATGGAAGTGAAGTTTAGAAAAATGAGGCGTATAGAACTCTAGCCAGCTACAACCAAAACAGATCTACACTCAGACATAATAATAATCAGGATCCTAGAAACCCATCAGAAGAACAGAATATTAAAAGTGGTCAGTGAAAACAAACAGATTACCTATAAAGGAAAACTCATCAAAATCACAGCGGACTTCTCAATGCAAACCATCAAATCAAGAAGAGCTAGGAGTGAAATATTCCAAGCCCTGAAAGAAAATAACCTCCAACCCAGAATGATTTACCCTGCAAAACTGTCTCTCAAAATTAATGGAAAGACAAGATATTTCCACAACAAACAGGAACTGGGGGAGTTTGTGACCACCAATGCAACCCTGCAAAGAATACTGAAGGACATTCTAGAGAGAGAGAAGAAAAATCACCAGGGTTCCAGGAATAATGGCAGAAAGGCCTCAAAGAAAGGGGCAGAGAGTGGAATGAAGGAGAAAAGTAAACAAATAACAACAGAAAAATAGCATAGCAGAGATAAGACAGAGAAAATTGGTTATATCACTGTTTTATCTTGACTTATTTTATTTGAATCTGGTATGCTTGAGAGTGTCAAATCCAAGAGTAGGGGCAACTACTCTGAAGATGTCAGGATTCAATAGGATGCCCATCCTGGTTTGATTGTTAACTGCCTTTGAAGTCCTAAAATGTCTCCAATGTTTAGATTTTATTAATAGTGTAAAGCAATGCTAAGTTTATATCATATTTGATGATATAGACACTTTTATTGAAAATAACAAGAGACATCATAGTGACTACCATAGATCACCTAGTGTTGTGTTTTTGTATGTTCTTCTTATTACATGTTTCTCTAGGAATTTGTATTGCTGACTTGTTTTGATTTGTTTCTCCCTCTAATACAGAAAGGCTAGGTATATGTGTAGAGACTTATACATGTGTAGAACTTCTAAGTAGTTTACAAGAATGGATTATAGTTACTGTAAAGAAAAAAAAGGAAAAAAGAGTATTCTAAAGCATATAACTGCATGTATGTTTGAGTGTGTGGAATTAATAACCATGTTGCTAAAGTTTTAGTTGGATGGATGAGCAAAACTGACTGCAGTCTCACTGTTTGGATATTCACTTTGTGGACTTTACTTTTGTAACTTGAACAACTGCATCTAAGAGGAAAGTATGTAATTGTGAACTAGTGATTTTTTACTGGTTACTATTTTTGTTTTTTTTTTGTTTTGTTTTGTTTTTTAGATTTTTGTATTGTTTCTACCCTCTTTCTGTTTCAAAATTTTTTCTTTAAATAAAATTTTTTAAAAAAAAGCAAAAGGAGGAAAAGAAAATGCTCTAAAAGAGATAACTGTATGTATACTTAAGTGTGTAAGATTGATAACCATGTTACTAAGTTTTTTTTGGTTTGGTGAACAGAACTGTTTGCAGCCTCACTCTTTGAATGTCCACTTTGTATGCTTTAATTTTGCAACTTGAACAACTATATCCAAAATGACAATATGTATTGCATCAAAAAGTGATTATTCACTGTTTATTTTTTTTTTTGAAATTCTGTATTGTTTCTACCCTTTTTTCTCTTTTGCTTCCCCCTCTCTTTAAATAAAATTTTTTTAAAAAGCTGGGTTTGGAAATCCCATTTTACACAGCTGTTTCACTTCTGGGAAATTCTCAGAAGAATTGAAAACATCATATCACAGTGATATATGTTCACCCATGTTTATAGCAGCACAATATATAACAACCAGATTTTGCAAACAACCTAAATGCCCATCAACTGAGGAATTGATAAAAAAGATGTGGTGTTTTTACACAATGAAGTACTACACTGCTATAAAGAATGAGAACATTAAATATTTATAAGTAAATGGATACAACTAGATTTGTAAATTTATACTCACAAGAGAAATTAATCAGACTCACATGTGTAAATACCATATTGTTTCCCTAGTGTAGGAAATGGTAAGAGTACATAAGATACAAAAAACTCATTAATTCCAATGAAAGGATAAGAATCTGCTTAAAGGGGAAGAATAATATCTCAGGGAAATTGAGGAAAAAGAAAATGGCAGGGACAAGAAAAAACATCTAAAAGTATACAAACACACTTAGGATAGCTAAGATGATTGTGCTACAAACTATAAATTCTTGACACAAAATAGTTAGTACTCATAGGATTGGAACAATTTTGCGTATTATTGTATAGTGATGTGAGGGACTTTTGAAGATCATTATATAAAAATAACAACCCTAGTTATGCTCATACCACCTTGTTTAGAAGGCCTATACTGTCAGTGTTCTGGGCTTTTTGCTATTGTTTATATGTCTTTCGCTTTGTGTTTTTCTAGGAATTTGTTTTGTTTTGTCTTGGTTTGTTCTGTTTTTCCCTCTAATACAGAAAGGATAGGTATACATGTAGAGAGTTATGCATGTGTAGACATTCTAAAAAGTTTATGAGAATCAACTATATAATGCATGATGAAATGAACAGCTACTGTGAAGAAACAGGCACTAAGGTACCCAGTGCTGATTCCATAGCATCATGATGTGAAATCTAGCAATACTATAATTCTTTGTTCAGAGTGATCTTAGTCTGTTTTTTTTTAATTTCAACATTCATGAAGGTATGGATGCTGTTTTGAAGAGAATGAGAGACATTATGGCAGCCATTGTTGACTTCCTTATTGTCTGATCTTGAAGACCACAAATGCCTTCATCATCCAGTTCTGATCCGTTCTATACTATTTTGTTTTGTATGCATTCTTCATATGTGAAGATGCAGACAACTATTTGGAAGAAAACAAGAGACAATATGATAAGACAGTGAAGATCTCCAGCTGTCTTGCCTTGAAATTTGTTGTCTCTTACATTATTATCTTATAATCTATTTTGTTCTGTTTTATTTTGCCCTCTTTAAAAATAAAAAATAAAACAGAAACACTTCCTTATTCATTTACTAGAAGAACCATTAATGTTAAAATGGCCATATTATCAACAATGATGTAGATAGACTCAATATAACCTGTCATAAAAACCAACATCACCTTTCAGACAAATAGAAAAAAAAACCCTAAATTTATTTGAAATCAGACAAAATCCAGAACACCAAAAGTAATCCTAAGCAAAAAGAGCAAGTCTGGAAGCATTGAAATACTGGATTTCAAGTCCTACTATGAAGCCATACTAATGAAGACAACATGGGATGGGCAGAAACAAAGATATGTACAAAAATGGCATAATGCAGAAAACAGAAACAAACACATGAACCTACAGCTGATGGATTTTTGACAAAGGAACCAAAAACTACACTAGAGAAAAGATAGGATGGTGCTCAGAAAATTGAAAATCCAAATGCACAACAATGAAATTACATCTCCATCTTTTACCTCGTGTAAAACTGAAATAAAAATGAATAAAATGCCTATATGTAAATTGTCAACATTAAATCTGATGGATGATAACATGAGAAAGCACTTGAAGCCACAGGCCCAGGGAAAAACTTCTTAAATAGGACACCAGTAGTACAGGTATTAAGATCAAAAATTGACAAATGTGATTACAGGGAATTGAGAGGCTTCTGAATAGCAAAGGAGACAACTAATAAAATTAACAGACAACCCACTGCATAGAAGAAAATCTATAGGGGTTATGCTTCCGATAGAGGACTAATATCTATAATATACATCGAACTCAAAAAGCTAACTACTAAAACACAACAACAAAGCTTATCAAAAAGTGGACAAATGAACTGAATAAACATTTTTCAAAAGAAAAGAAGTACAACTGGCCAATAAGTATCATAAAAAACTCTAAAGTATTTAGCTATGACTGAAAAGCAAATTAAAATTACTTTGATATTCTTACTCCCTTCAAAATGGCTGTCATCAAAAATACAAAAAGAGAGTGTGACCTCAAGGCTTCCACAACAATCCCTACCAAGGTGTGGAGTCTCAGGACTTTGCTCTGAACCTGGTAGGGGGCACAGCCCAGTGACCTCAAGCAGCTGGGGAGATTTGGTGAACCATGAGAGATGTGCTGAACATCTATGCAGCATACTACCCCCAATTTGGGGAATCTTTGAGTGATACTAGGGACCCAGTAAGGACTGCATAACATCCCCCACTCAACTGAAGAAATTCCTTACAGTACAGACAGCTATCCTCAATAGAAGAAACAACTGAGACTTTGCATTCAACTGCCTAAGGAGAAGACAGAAAAAATGACAAAACAAAAGACCAAAATGCAATCTCAAACCTCCAGCCCATCTCAAACAAACCTATGAGACATGGAGATAGAAGAAAATGTAAGCCATACACCTAAAACTTCTGAAATGATATCAATTGGAGTAAAGAAACAACTCCATGAAACTATAAAGGAACTCAGGTTAGAAATAATCTTCCAAAAAAAGAAATAATCTTCTAGATAAGAGAAGAAATGATAAATGTAATGAAAGAAATGCTCAACACACCTAAAGAAGACAAGATTCAAAAAAGGAGAAACATGGCAAAACCACTAAAACCTTGAATGAATATAAGAAACAACTACAATGAATGAAACAGATTCAAAGAGAAAATTCCATCAAAAGCCGGCAAAACTACCTCAGTGAAAGTGAAGATAGACTTTCAGACCTTGAACACAAGATTGCACATAATGAACAGGAAAGAAAAGATTGTTTAAAAAAATAAAAAGGAATCAAGAAATAACAAAGCAGCAGCTACGAGATGAAGGGAAAAATAAGATTAATTGGTGTAAATAAAAAGGTAAAAACACGAACGGTATCAAAAGGCTATTTACAGAAATAATAGCTGAAAAATTTCCAAACATGGGAAAGGAAACTGACATACAGATAAGTCAAGCATATCAAAATCCAATTATCCATAAGGAAAATCAATTTACACCCAGACATATAATAATAAACAGCCCAGAAATTCACCATGAGAATATTAAAAGCTGTTAGAGAAAAGAAACAAATCACCTATAAAGGAAAACCCATCAGAAGCACAGCAGACATCTCAACAGAAACAAAATCAAGAAAGCATGAAGTATTTGAAATCCTAAAGGAAAATGACTTCCAACCAAGACTGATGTACCCTACAAAACTGTCGTTCAAAAATCAATGGAGAAATAAGATACTTCCATGACAAAGAACAGCTGAAGAACTTCAAGACCATTAAACCAATGCTGCAAAGAATACTGACAGGTATTCTAGATAAATATAAAAATCTCTAGGACTTCAAGAATATGAACAGAAAGAAACTATGAAGCAGCACAAACAATTAAACATAAGGGAAAAGTAAGAACCAAAATTACAAAGTTAAGCCACTGTATACGACTCATAACCATAAATGTAAATGTCTTCAATTCACAAATTATAAGAAACAGGTTGGCAGAATGGATCAAGAAACAACAACCAACCATATGCTTGCTGTACATAAAAAACCAACTGAAAATTCACAGACTGAAAGTCAAAGGATGAAAAAACAATACTTGATGCAATAAGAACATCCCCAAAGAAGCAGGAGTAGCTATTCTGTTCGCAGACAAAGTAAACTTCAAACCAGGAATGATCAGAAGATAGAAAAAAGATCACTACATACTGGTTAGGGGGAAAATTCAAGAGGAAGAGATAACAACATCAAATATATATGCACCACATATGGGAGCACCCAGCTATATAAAAAAAACATTAATAGAAATGAAAAGTCAAATAAGTAATAATGAAATTATAACAGGAGACTTTAACACATCCATTAACACAAATACACAGATCAACTAGGCAGAAAATCAGCAAAGAAACAGTAGAACTGAACCAAAATTGTGAACAAATGGACTTAATAGACCTGTACAGAGGGTTCTACCCAACAACAGAAAAAACATTCTTCTCAGGTTCAAATGGGACATTTTCAAAAAATAGACCAAATAATAGCCTACAGAACAAGCTTAAGTAAATGCAAAAGAAATGAAATTATGCCATGCATATATTCTCATCATAGTTCTATAAAACAGGAAATTCTAAAGAAACTGCAAAAACTCCATAAACACATGGAAACTAAATAATAAACTCCTCAACAATGAAGGAGTCACAGAAGAAATTAAACAATATCTACAAGTAAACAAAAATGCAAACACAACTAACCAGAAACTGTGGGATGCAATGAAAGCAGTCCTCAGAGGATAATTTATTGCCTGGAATTCCCACATTGGGAAAACAGAATGATCATAAATAAACAACCTGATGCTACACCTCAAACATCTAAAAATGAAAGAGCAAGTGAAGCCCAATGCCAAAAGAAGAGAGAAAATTATAAAGATTAGAGCAGAAATCAATGCAATAGAGACTAAGGAAATGATACAAAGGATCAATGAATCAAAGAGTTGGTTCTTTGAAAGAATAAATAAAATTTATAAGTCCCTAGCCAAACTTATTAAAAAACAGGAAGGAAAAAATTCAAATTCATGCAATAAGGAATGAAAAGGGTAAAATCACTAGACTCTGTGGAAATACAGAAGATCATCAATACCTATTTATAAACCTTTACTCTTATAGGTTTGATAACACAGAAGAAATGGACAGATTTCTAGAAACATGAATTACCAAAGCTGAATCACAAAGATGTAAAACTGCTGAATAACCCAATCACAGTTAATGAAATTTAAAATGTAATTAGGACCTTAGAAACAAAAAAAGCCCAGGTCCTGATGGATTTACAACTGAATTCTATAAGAAATTCAAGGAATATTTAATGCCAACACTACTCAAATTCTTTGATGAAACTGAAAGGTAAGCAATTCTTCCTGGCTCATTCCTGGTAGCAAGAATTACCCTAATATCAAAACCAGAGAAAGACTCAGCCAAAAAAAAGTGTACTTACGATAGGGAAATATCCCTGATGAACATAGATGGAAAAATCCTCAGTGAAATACTGGTAAACACAATGCAGCAAGTCATAAGAAGATTATATGCCACAACCAAATGGGAATCATTCCAGGAATACAGGTATAGTTCAACAGAGGCAAATCAATAAGTGTAATACATTATATCAACAGAGCCAAAAATAAGAATCACATGATCATTTCAATAGCTGCAGAAAATCAGCTTTTAATAAACTCTGACACTCATTCATATTAGAACCCTATAACCAATCTGATTAGATGAGAGGAGCTAAAGATGGCTGATCAGTGAGCAACAAAATACAAAGCCTCCCGGGAGAAACAACTCATATGACAGAATAAAACATCCTGGAGAGATCCAGACAGAGGGAGATAGATCCTCTTGACACATGAAGAAATTAAAATGTAAAAAACCTCATCAAACATGTCAGGACTACAAATGGAACAGGTAAAATTACAGGACACAGCATTTTCCCTGTGACCTGCCAAGTCTGCACAGGCCTGAACTTGCGCCAGCTTGAATCTGCACCGGCCAGCAGAGCTGCCCAAACTCGTTCCCACCTGCACTCACAGGAGCCACAGTGGCGCAGCTGTCGGAGAATGGTGAGCCCAACAGAGAGCAGAGCCAGAGAAGGGACCTTCATTAATCCATGGTTAGTGCTAGGTAAGAGACCCCCTCTACAGGAAGGGCGCGAGCAAATGGGAGGCATGTTGGAGTCTGGTGGGAGGAGCATGAACTGGAAGTGACAGTGACTTCAGTTGGTTGTTACCTCCCCAGAGCAGATTCATGGGTTTTGCTTGAACAGGGTCGCTCCCCTGGCCGGGACCCAATGAGCAGTCCCAAAACGATTCCCTGCACCTAGCACACACTAACCTGGTGAGGGCCCCTTAGGTTTGGCAGGCCTGGTGTGGAAGGGCAGGCATAGGCAGCCCCTGCTTACATCTTAGTGACAAGAGCAGGCAGGAGAGGGCGGAGGTCCCTTGCCAGCGTGCTTCAGAGGAAATGTGGCCAAGAGGGAAGGGGGCTGGGACCTACACTGTACACCTGTGTGGAGGAAGCTGGGACCATGACAGGAGAGAGAGGCAAGAGGAGGCCCCCAGCCCAGAACCCTGAGAGCACTGATCCAGGAGAGGGAAAAACAAGGGAGACTGAGAGCCACAAACATGCAACATCAGACATGGCTTCAATGGACATTAAGAGATTATCTTCAGGACCTTGTGGATAAGCTCAAAACTGAAATATTAAAGCAGGTAAAGCAAGATATGAGTAGAGTAATAAAAGAAATGCTAAGCATCTCTCAGGAAGATATAGACGGAAGAAGGGAGGAACACAAAAAAAGGAGAGAAACATTCGATAAAGAATATAAAGAAAATATAGGATACATGAATCAGATTCAAAGAGACTACTAGGAAATTAAAAACTCCATTGAAGGCTGGCAAAATGCCTTAAAAGAAACTAGGGATAGATTATCAAGACTTGAAGACAAGTTTGCGATTTACAAAGGCTATTCATGGAAATAATTAAGGAAAACTTTCCAAGCATGGGAAAAGAAAAGGACATTCGGTTATGTGAGGCATACAGAACTCCAGCCACCTACAATCAAAACAGAGCTACACCCAGACATATAATAATCAAGATAGCAGAAATTCAATATAAAAAGAGAATATTAAAAGCCGTCAGAAAAAAGAAACAGATTACCTATAAAGGTAAGCCCATCAGGATCACAGCTGATTCCTCGACACAGAACATCAGATCAAGAACAGCTTGAAGTGAAGTATTCCAAGCCCTGAAAGAAAAAATCCTCCATCCCAGATTGATGTACCCTGCAGATTGATGTCACAAGAAATTAATGGAGAAACAAGATGTTTCCATGACAAAGAGGAACTGGGGGAGTTTGCAACCACCAATCCAACCCTGCAGAGAATAATAAAGGACATTTTAGGGAGAGGAAAAAAAAAATACCAGGATTTTAGGAACAGTGGCAGAAAGGGCTCAATAAGTGGGGCAGGCAGTAGAATGAAGGAGAAAACTAGACAAACAAAGGCAGAAAAATAGCATAGCAGAAATGAGGCAGAGAAGCATAACTAGAATCACTCACATAGATGGCCTTGATACACTATATTGTGAATAGTGCACCAGGATTTAAAACCCACATTACACACACTACTCTGCTTAGATGTATTATATTCTGTATCAGTCATTCTACCTGTACTAGATTTGAGGGCACAGATAGTTATCCCGAAAATAACAGGTTATATAGTACAATAATCATCCTTAATTTCCTATTAACTTAATCTAAAGCTCTGTAAAACCTACCATGACTAATCGTAATTGAATCTGGTTTGTTGGATCACTGTTTTGTATCGATAGATTTTATTCAAAGTTGTTATAATTGATAGTATCAAGTCTGAGAGTATAGGCAACTGCACTTAAGATGACAAGATTCACTAGAATATCCACTCTGGTTTGATTATTACCTGCCTTTGAAGTTTTTCTTTTCTTTTTTCTTTTTGCAGTACTGGGGATTGAACTCATGACCTTGCGCTTGCCAGGCAGGTGCTTATGCCACTGAGCTAAATCCTCGGCCCCCCTTTGAAGATTTATACTGTCTACAATGTTTTATTTTTATTAATGTTGTTATTTACTACTATATTCAATTATACTGCTATATTCAATTATGCCTGATGATATAGACAATTCTATTGAAGATAATAAGAAACAACAGAGTAGTCATTGTAGATCACCTTGTACTGTGGTTTTATATAACTTTTTGTTTTCATGTTTTTATAGGAATTTGTTTTGTTTTGTCTTGCTATGTTTTGTTTTTCCCTCTAATACAGAAAGGATAGAAATACATGTAGAGACTCATGCATGTGGAGCTGTTTACACTCTCACTATTTGAATATCTACTTTGTATGCTTTAATTTTGTAACTTGAACAACTATTTCTAAGAGGACAATATGTAATTTATCAACTAGTGATTTCTTATTTTCTCTTTTTGAAATTCTTTATTATCTCTACCCTTTACATGCTTTTGTTTCTCTTTAAATAATAATAATAAAAAAATCTGATTAGATGGTTTCTACCTCAATCTTATAAAAGCCATCTATGACAAAACAATACCAGTACCTTATTAAACGGTCAAAAACCGAAAGCTCTCACTCTAAAATCAGGAAGAAGGCAAAGCTGTCCACTGTCACCATTCTTATTCAATATAGTGCTAGATATAATATCCAGAGCAATCAGAGAAGACATAGAAATAAAAGGAATAAAGATAGGAAGAGGTTAACCTATATTTGCAGGTGATGTGATACTCTACACAGAAGACCTCCAAAACTACATTGAAAGACTTCTAGATCTAATAACCAAATTCAGTAATATAGCTTTATACAAAGTCAACACTCAAAAATCAATAGCATTCCTGTAAACAACAAACTCATTGAGAGAAAAGTAAGAGAAACCATATCCTTCACAATAGCATCTAAAAAAAATGAAATACTTAGGAATCAATCTAACAAAGGAAATAAAAAGATCTATACAGTGAAAATTATATTACTCTGAAAAATGAAGAGGATTTCAGAAAAGGGAAAGACATTCACTGCTCACAGGTTGGAAGAAAAAAGATTGTGGAAATGGCCATTCCCCAGAATTGTCATACAGATTAATGCAATCTCTATCAAAACTCCATTAGCATACCTCTCAGATCTAGAGAAATCGCTCCTAAAATTCATCTGGAACCAGAAGAGACCTAGAAAAGCAAAGCCAGTTCTAAGCAACAAAGGCAAGTCAGGAGGCATCACAATTCCTGACCTGAAGTTATACTACAAAGTTATTGTGATAAAATCAACATGGTACTGGAATAAAACCAGACCTGAAGATCAATGGAATAGATTAGAAGACACAACCACAACTATAAACACACTTAGCCACATTATCTTTGACAAAAGGGCCAAACACATTCACTGGAATAATGATAGCCTCTTTAATATGTGGTGCTAGAATAACTGGCTTTCCAAATGCCAAAAATTAAAACTACATCTATGCCTATCACCATGCACTAAAGTCAAAATGGATAAAAGATTTAAATATTAAAACAGAAACACTAAATATGCTGGAAGCTATAGTAGGTAGAAATGTTGAATACATAGGGGTTGGCAAAGAATTCATGAACAAAAATCCAAGTGCACGGGAAATCCTTCCCAGAACTAACAACTGTGATCTCATCTTATTAAAATGTTTTTGCATATCTCTCTTTTTTATTTTCCGTACCATGGATTGAATTCATGACCTTGCACTTGCCAGGCAGGCACTTATGCTGCTGAGCTAAATCCCTGGCTGTTTTTGCATCTCAAAAGAAATCTCCAACAGCATCAAAGGAAAACCCATGAATTGGGAAAATATCTTAGTCAACTGTCTCTCAGTAGATTAGAAAGACTTCTAATCTAGAACATATAAAGAATTTTTAAAAAATCAAGGCCCCGAAATTCAAAAGAGCAATCAAAAAATGGGCATCTGAGCTGAATTCACACTTCTCAGATGAAGGCATACAAATGGCAAATAAATACATGAAAAATGTTCAACATCATTGGTCATTAGAGAAATGCAATAAAACATCAATAAGATTCCATCTCACTCCAGAAAGAATAGCCAGGATCAAGAAAACCACCAATAACAAATGCTACAGAGGCTGTGGAGAAAAGGAAGTCTTCTGCATTGTGGGTGAGAGTGTAGACTGGTGCAACTACTGTGGCAATCAGTGTCAAAATTCTTCAAAAAGCTGGGATTGTAGGTCCTATTTGACCCAGCTATTCCACTTATGGGCATATTCCCAGAAGAAATGAAAACATTGTGCCATGGTGATATATGTACAACCATGTTTATAGCAGCAAAATTTGTAATATCTAAATCTTGGAAACAACTCAAACACCCATCAACTGAGGAATGGATAAAAAAGATGTGGTGTTTTTATACAATGGAATACTATTCAGCTCTAAAGAAGGAGCACATTGAGGATTTTATAGGTAAATGGATGTGACTTGAGACCATACTCATAAGTGAAATAAATCAAACTCACATTTGTAAATAGTGTATTGTCTCCCTAGTATAAGAAACTGAAAGAGTAAGTAAGATAAAAAAAATCAACAAATACGGTAAAAGAGTGGGAAACTGCTCAAAGAAGAAAAAGTAATTCAGAAAGGGAAAATGAAAAAAGGCAGAGAGAGGAAAAAAGATATAAATTTGTATATATACAAAAGATTACTAAGATGATTTTACTAGTAATTCTATTAGTTCTTGGAACAAAACAGTTAACATCCATGGGACTAGATCAATATTGCATGACTATATTTAGTAATTCAAGTAAGACTTTTATAAGATAATATCCAAAACAACTAAATTAGTTTGGTTCCTACCACCTCGTTTTGAAATCTTACATTGTTATTGTTTGAGGTTATTTATTGTATTTACCTACTCTTGCTTATTTTTCTTATACTTTGTTGGTTTTTTCCCTCTAATATAGAAAGGATAGATGTACATGTATCAGCTTATGTATGCCTAGCACTTTCCTAAAGAATTTACAAGAACTGATTTTATTATGTGTTATGGTATGAACAACTACATTGAAGAAAATGAAACATCATTGTAGCAATTGCTGACTTCCTATCATTTTATTTTAAAGTCTAATAATGTTTTTATTCTTGATTTTGATTGGTTTCAGTCTGTTTTCAAATACTTGATTTCAATACGTGTGAAGGTATGGACAGCTATTTTGAAGAAAACAAGAGACATTATGGTAGCCATTATTGATTTCCTGTTGTTTGGTTTTGAAAGTTTGTAACACTCTCATTCCTTTGTTTTGATTGCTTTTATACTATTTTATTTTGAATTAACTTATTGTGTGTGAAGGTATGGACAACTATTTCAAAAAAAGCAAAAGACATTATGGTAACCTCTGTTGATTTCCTGTTGTTTTGTCTGGAAGTCTTATTTGTTTTGTCTTATTTGCATTTTTTTACACTAATCTGTTTTGTTCTGCTTTGTTTTTGGGTTTTTTGTTTGTTTTAGTCTTTTTAAAATAAAAATAAAATAAAACAAAGAATTCTGATAAAAAATCAAGGACAGAAAGAAACCTACCTATACTGTTGGTAGGAATGCAAAATAACATAATCACTATAGAAATCAGTATACAGATTACTCAAAAAACTAAATATAGAAATATGACTTAATTCAGGTATATCAGTCCTGGGTATATTCCTCAAAGAATTTAAGATAGGATACCATAGTAATACATGCATACCCATGTTTTATAGAAGCATATACCACAGAGCTAAGGTGTTTATAAAACCTAGATGCTCATTAAACGATGAACAAATAAAAGCAAATGTGATATGTAAATACATGAAGGTAATAAGAAAAATGACATGCAGTTTGCAAGAATATGAACTAGGGATTATGGGTGGCTTAAGAGAAATAAACCTGACTTCACAAGTAAAGTACTGCGTGTTCATTTGTTACGAGAAACCAAGTAGGTAGGTAGGTAGGTAGATAGTAAGTAGGTAGGTAAACAGATGGACATACACACAGATAGATAAAATGAGATATAGAAGAGATGGCAAGAAAGTAGGATGCAGACTTCTAGAGATAGGGGAGGCAATCAACTAGAGGTGGGATTTAAAGAGAGAAGGAATAAAAGGATTCAAAATGATCCCAGTGGGGCTCAGAATTTAGCTCAGTGGCATAAGCACCTGCTGACAATTAAGTGGTCATGAGTTTGATTCCAGAACCAAAAAAAAATGATCCAAGTATGTTACCACAATTACCCAAAAGAAGATACGTATCAACACTTTCTCTTGCTAACATGCACCAATAAAACAGAAAAAAATGTAGAAGTTAATTATGTAAAAAAGTACATTTATTCTCTCATGGATTCCATAATAACATTCCATAGTTGACATGTCATTATGGACTGGATAAAAACGCCCCCAATAAGGTTCATTTGTTTCGAGGCAAGGTTCTTAGAAGATGATCACATTATGGGGCACTAACCTAGTCAATGAATTTTGATGAGTTAATACTTAAATGTACTATAAGGAGATGGGGTTGAAGGAAGTACGTCACTATGGCTTTGAGAGGTATATCTCTCTTCTTGGGCTTTTCCCATCTTTCTCAGCTTCTTGGCTGCTATGAGTTGAGCAGCTTTCTTATGCCAAGGCCCTCTGCCATGGGCTTGTCTTGTTTCTGTGTTGTGGCTAGTTGACCATGGACTGAAACCTCTGAAACTGTGGGCCAAAATAAACCTAAATTTAATAAAACAGAAGTAAAGCAATTCCTTCAAGGTATGAAGTAACAAAAATGGTTGTAAAGAGAAGATGCCAGGATTGGTGGTGCACCTCTGTAATTCTTGAACATTGGGAAGCTAAGACATGACTATCACTGAGTTTGAACCCAGCCTGGGAAAGTCAGTGAGATTTTGTCTCAAAAATCAATCCAAACCAATCCAATCAATCAATCAACTAATTAATTAATTTATTAAAAATGCATGGGAAGGTAGCTTAGTAAAAAAGCCTTAGGTTCAACCACATGTACTGTGAGAATAATAAAAAATGGAGTACAGTCTCATTAGATCTAAGAGTATATAGGAAGCTTGTGTTGTATAGTGTAAAACTAATTCGTTATTCCTTTTATGTCTCAACAAAAATTAATAAATTGTGATTTGGGATAATTAAAAAAGTTTAAATTGTCTAAGTTTTATAATAAAGCATTAATCAGAGCACGTCTACTGACATAACTATAAATTTGCTCAAAAGTCTATGTAAGAAGACACACATAAAGAACTATATTAATATCTAAAAAACAGCAAATAATAGCTTATTCACACTAGCTAACACTGGCATATGATCTCAAAAATAGGTGCTTACACAAAAGTTTAGTGTAATATTTCTTGGTCCCAAGATTTAAGAACCTGTTTGTAATATTTTGCTATTTTTAACTATAATGACACTCTTATATTTCCACTATTAGTCTAAATTAAAAACTATGAGCAAACATTTGACCCATCAAAAATTAAGGACTAGTAACTCTATGAGACTACACAGACCAACTGGAAATACAGTGTTCAAATGTTATCATAATTTCAATAAGAAAATAAAAGTTTTTTCAGTAGGTAGAAGTTTAATTAATTTTGACATTATAAATATGGACACATTTATTCTTCATAGACTTGATAGAAAAGCATTTTTTGCAAAATGACATTTTCTTCCTCATTGAAAGAGATACATTTTAGCTGGGGGAGTTAGCTTAATGGCACAAGTGCCTGCCCAGTAAGTGAGTTCCATCCGAGGTACAACAACAACAACATCTGGATGTGAAAAGGATACATTTTATAAATTTTCTATCAGGTTGAGTATTTTTAAGCAATTTTAGGACTTGAATCAGGGCTCAAAATACCACTCTAGTGTCCTAAGTGGTAAGATCAAAAAAATCAAGCCAATTATTTTCAAAATGTAACAAGCTATTCAATCTTTACAATGTTCACTGAGTACCTGTTATATCGAAGACATTATGCAGGGCCCTACAAATTATAGAAAGATTAATGCAGTCAACATCCTTAAGAAATATATAATAGAATACAGTAGCTCAGACAGTATATATATATATATATATATATATATATATATATATATATATCATATTATTATTATAGTACAGAATTGTAGTTACAGAATTAGCAATTCAAATGTCCAAAGACTGAAAGTGATTCAAAAGAGCTTTTAGGTCTCTAAGAGAAAAAGATTTTAAATGTAACAATTACCTCATCTCCCATCTGGGGAACAAATGGAGAACGACGTGGTATGGTATCCAAGATCCATTGAGGGGCAAACCATTCTTCATTGGGCTCACCTGCCATAGAAACCAGTCCTCCTTTCTAAAATTAAAATATAAAAATATAATATATATATAATCTATATATTTATATTATATAATATATATGCATATATATATTCCCACATATAAATATATGAGTAAAAGTATTAAAAATCGCAGATAAGGAATGTTAAAAGTGTCAGGTTATATGAAAACCTAAGGTGTAAAATTTTTAAAACTTTAGCAATTATACCTGCTTTTTCTACCAATAAAAAAAATCAAGTTGCTCCACATTGGCCAACAGACCTGATATGAAACATCATGTAAAGACCCTAACTTTTAACATGACACTGCAATATTATTTAAAAACCACAACTTTTACTCTTTATATCACTAGACTACTCCATGAACTCATATACTACCAACAAAATAAATTTGTTAATAAAATATTGACATTAAGATCATAATTATGCCAAATAACAGGATACAGAATGTATACATAATAAATTTTTAATTAATTTCAAAGAATTACAATGATTCCTGTGTCAGCTAAAAGAAATTACAGTATGAAACAGATCATTAATGATATGAAATAAAAGCATTAAAGAATGACAAAAGAGCCCCACACAATGTGTTATATTATTCCATTCTGAAAGTAAAAATGTTAGAAATTTATGATTAGTAACAGGATAAGAATAATACTTCTGCTTTATTGTGACTTACTATTTTACAGTTTTGCTACATTTTAATAAATTGTCAATATGCTTAAATTTAATAACTATAATAATAAAAACATTCTAGATTCTACTTAAGACAAGTATTTCAAATATTCTTTATAACTGAAATCAATTTAAACTACTTTGATTTACTTGGATTCTCAAGTGGAATGCTCTTTTCAAAGAGAGGTCAAGGTTACTGTCAAATACTCAAGTATTAATGGCAAATAGAAGCAAACAAAAAACAAAGCCAAAAACAAAAAAACTTATGCATTTACAAACCTTCTTTCTAGTCTGCTTCGGTTTCTTCTGCCTCTCTTCTGGTGACTTCAAGTTCTCTTCCTCAGAGCTGCTGCATATATTCCGTGTTGCCTGTCTGGTTTGTCTTTTTGGAGGTTGCAAATTTATTCCAGCATCTGCTGTCCAATCAGAATAATCACTTGATGAATCGCTGTAAATAAAAGTGATGAATATGTAAGTATAGGAGTGCATAACTTTACCTAATAATTTAAAGATGATCAGTTTGTTATCAAATAGCATTATAAATGATGAAGCTTAAAAAGGAAATATTAATATAGAATTTTGATTATTAAAACATCTGAATATAAATTTTTTGTTAATTGTGTGACTAATGAAATGCTTCTTGCTTCTATAACAGGATATAAAACACCTGTCTAAACCATAAAAGCTTCTTTAAAGTGTACTGCATTCCTAGAAATAGTGTAATAGTGTTGTTTTAAAACTGAAATAAATACATACATATATATCTCTACCTCTAACTCTACCTCTACACACCAAGATGTAGAATCTTGTATTTAGAAAGTATCTTTATTTTAGAGATGAAGGAATTGAAAAGTTCATAGTGCCATCAAGACGACATTGGCATAGCCAGGATAAAATGTTACATCTCTAAGCTTCCAACCCAGTACTCTTTTTATGGTAAAATACAATACATTTTGTAGTACTGGGAAGTGAACCCATAGTTGCATTCATACTAGGCAAGGACACTCTTACTGTGTCATATAATCTTTATTTAAAAACAGAGTTTTCCCAGGCTGCCCAGGCTGTCTTGAACATGAGAGCCTCTTACCTCAGCATCCCAAGTAGCTAGGATTATGGGTGTGTTACCATGCCTAGATAAATACTATTTTAACTATAGGTTTTGTTTTGCTTTTGGTCTTTTTTGAGGCAGGGTTTCACTATATGCTTCAGGCTGGCCTTGAGCTCACTTTGTAGCCCAGGCTGGCCTCAAACTCACAGCAACCCTCCTGCCTCAGCCTCCCTAGTGTTGGGATTACAGGCATGAGCTACCATGCCTGGCTTTAACTATAGTATTATTAAATTCCTACAAAAATATAATTGCAGGTTAAAAACTATTGAATAATTTTGACCAAACTAAAACCATTAAAACTACCTGGAAGAACTTTCACTTTGCCATTCAATAACAGGATCCTCTACAGAAGCATCACTTGTGCCAACAGTTTCATCTTCCTAAAATAAAAAGCCAGCAATTGAAGTACATGGTTGTTATTATTATCTAGTATTATATTTATTATAACCCACTATCTGTTCTGTTAACACTTTTCACTTCCCCCCAAAATCCAGTTATAATGTATGAAATCATTTTTCTGCATATATCTGTAACTCATAAGTAAACGTGTCAGGTATATAAAATTTCTGGCACATATTATCTTACTGATATAAAATAACTTTGTTATTCCAAAACCTGAAAGACTTCTTAAACAAAAATACAGTATAATCCTCTACAATGCTATAACTTATTTTAAAAATAATAAATGTGATCATTCTTTTAATATCAAAATATTCATGGAGAGGAGGAAATGGGTTGGGGGAGAGATATTTTTGAAGAAAATTAGTTTAACAACTGCAGCTGTCAGACAGATGAGAATACCGTACTTTGTCAATTACTCATTATGCACTTAACAGAGTTGTTAATGGAACAAAAGGATTGGGGAACAGAGGAATAGGAAGAAAACAATTGATATTACTATTTGTTATTCTTTAAAATGAAATAGATTTAACAAAAAAATCATCATTCAGTGATTTACAATGAGGGAAGTCAGTTTTGACAATTTAGATCAACAATGTGCCCAAGAAAGCTCATGTTTTCAGAAGTGGGGCTTTTAAACCAGGTGTGGTGGTATATGCCTGTAATCCCAGCACTCAGGAGGCAGAGGCAGGAGGATTGCTGTAAATTTGAGCCAGCATGGGCTATGTATACAAGTTCAACATCAGCCTGCACCACATAATATAACCCTGTCTCAAAAGTAAATGTATGTATGTATGTTATTGTTGATACATTATGTCAACTTGAGAAGTTTAGAAGTTTAACTAAGAGATTCAACAGGGAGCCACGGTTCTTATTTTGTAAATATCCTCTTCCCATGCAAGAGAAGGGCAAGGAGATTTTGTTAGTGCTACACCCACCTTGGAGAGGGGAGTGGGCTGTGAACAATATAAGGGAGGAAAAGAGGCTTACCCTTTCTAACTTTTGATTTGTCTACTATTGCTACCTGTTGCCTTGAAGTGTTGCCCTGGTGTCATACCACCCATCCTTGGAGCCCACTGATTATGGACTGAAAGCTCCACAAATAGTGAGCTAAATAAACTTTTCCTTCCTTCATTTTGGGTGTCAGATATTTTGTCTCAGCAATGAGAGAAAAGTAAGTAAGACAATAACAACATAACATAACATAACATAACACAACACAAAATAAAGTGGGGGTTTTGGAATATGACTACATAATGAAGGCACTAACCTCATCAATGCATTAATTCACTGATGAGTTCATAGCTAAATGAACTGTTAGACAGTGGGGCCTAGTTGGAGGAAGTAGATCACTGGGGGCATATCTTTGAAGGGCATATCTGCTCTGGCCTGTCTCTGTCTCTTTCTTGATTGCTCTGCTTTCTGTTTGCCATGAGGCTAGCAACTTTCTTCTACCATGCCCTTTCATCATGATATTTCTGCCTTAGAGTCAGCTAACCGTGGACTGAAACCTCTAAAATTGTGAGCAAACATAAACCTTTTCACTTTTAAAGTTTTATGTGCCCAGTATTTTATACCAGCAACAGAAAGCCAAGTAATACATCGACAATAACAGAAAATGTACATATTATGCTGATTACACAGCCATCTAGTTCTGGAACTGTTTTAATATGTTACAACTCTTTATATTTCAATTCTTTCCATACCTAAGATTTCTTGTCTCTTCTCACTGTTCAAAAGCCAAACATTTGCTATCATGTGCCACACACTTACCAAAATAGTATCTTAGGTACAAATCAGAAAAGACAACTAAAAGAATTTAATATGATATCCATATTTGTCTATTGCCTTATTAATAAATCTCTTATATGTAAATTCTTAAAATAGTTGTCCAGTCATTAAATAGGCCTTTAAATAAAGCCAAATGGATGATATAAATTAGGAAACAAACAACTGCATTGTATAAATAACAAGAGTTATCTAACCTCTGAGGAGCTTTCCAAATCATCTTGTACACCAGAATTTTGACACGTGGCCTGTGAATTATGATCGATGTTGGACCGAGTTTGATAAGTATGCTGTCGTTTGCGTTGTGTTCTACGCAAAGACCTACCACAGCTAGGCTGATAATCATTCTGTAAAGGAGAAAGAATATGCTTTTTAGAAAATTAATATAAAAGTCACTGAATACAAAAAAAATAAATATATATAAACTAAATAGGTGAGAGAAAAGATAAAGATACATTGTTAAAAAGAAAACCATTGGCTAAGATTTAGTTCAGCAGCATAAGTGCCTGCCTTGCAAGTGTGCAGTCCTGAGTTCCATCCCCAGTACCAAAAAAAAAAGAAAACCATTATCTGACTACAAACACACATGCATGCACACATATACAAAACCCTCTTTCTACTTATATTTATGATTTTCCTAATTTGAAAACTTCATCATCAAATTAAAGACTGCTGAATGTCTGGGTTGCAAGATTTTGCCCATTCAGAATTTACCTATACCATATTACTCATATTTATTACAGGATGAAGGAAATTGCTATATAATATTCATGCAAACATAATTTTTAATACGCACATATTTAGGTCCATAAAAAAATCTAGGGAAACTTATTAAATGGTTAAAATATAATTTAATTACCTATATTTTATCTCATTCAACATTAGCATCAATAGGATACATTTTTTTTCTTAAGAGCCCAGGGCCTTCATACTGAGTTTCATCTTCAGCCCAATTCTCATTTTTATTTTGAGACAGAGTCTCACTAAGTCACTAAATTACCTATGCTGAACTTGAACTTGCAATCAGCCTTTCAGAGTGCTGAGATTATAGGCATGTGTCGTCATACCCTACTGCATTGATTTTTAAGAATTAAAAAACATTTTTAGGATCAATTTGGCTCAGCCCACCCCCCACCCCCCTGCACAGAAGAATGTCAGGAGAGAGTTGCTTAATAAAAGATCTAATTTGAGCAACCCAATTTAAAGTGAAAAATACTTTTTTCTTAATATAAAACATTATTCCTAGTATGCTATATGGCAAAGCCATAATCCAAATATATTATTAGGAGTAAATAAATGTGAGTCTTACAACTCAACATCAAGGACTAGCTTCTCATTTTAAAAATTTTCTCATTTTTAAAATATACAAAAATGTCTACAGTCCTAAGCACCTATGTACTATTTACAGAAAGCTCTGATGTTGGATGAACCTGCTTAGTAGGAAAAAATAGAAATCATGTATCTGAGTCATTCAAAAACTCTGAAAATTAATCCTTTAGAAAAGAACAAATAAATTAACAAAAACCAAAACAGAAGTTTTTACAGCACACATTAAAGTCACCTAAGAATATTTGGAGACATACAATAATTCCCTGAATTCTACTCATATTGAAAATAACTTACAATTCAAGGTCCATCACCTAAATTTCTTCAATAAAATCAAAATCATCCTAGACTTTCAGAGTTACCATACACTATAGAAGTTATAAATGGAACTAGTGGAGGAAAGGAACCCATATATTTTTATGCCCTTGGTCTAGTGAACCTGAAAGCATTAAAAAAGAGCTTTTCAAGTACATAATGGCATATAGGCACCCTATGTAATCCACTAGGAAAATGAATCCTGTACTTCCTAAAATGATATATCTATTACTATCTAATATATATTATCTAATATAATAGTATATATAAATCAACTAATATAACTAATAATATACTATATAACTAATAATATAATAACATAGCTAATATATATCAGAATAATATATCATATGTATATATATATATATATATATATAAAATCAGATTTTGCTGTTACATGATTAAGTAGACCCAGAAGAGGTATACAGCAATTGTTAGCACACTTTCTTTAAATGACCAGTGTATTTTTGGTTCTGCAAGGCATACACAACTTTTTGCAAAAACTGAACTCTGTACTTATAACATAAAAGCAGCTATGAGCAAGATATAAATCCATAAGTATGACTATTTTGAATAAAGTAATTAACAGAAAGAAAAGGTGGGCAGGATATGGATCATAGGGTATAGATACTTTATGTCCCACATTTTTGGGGAAAGGTTTGATTTTCTAATTTGATTTTTATTAATACCCAATTAGGGACTCAAAAAAATTCCCTATAAGCAGAAAATTATTAAAAGTCTTATCGTATAAAACCTGTGATTTTTAAATACCTAGTATTCACAAATATTTGTAAGTACCCTACAGTGCTGAAAAACTAAACTCACCCTTTGGGGAGTATATGCTGGCTTTTTCTTCTTTTCAACTGTATAAAGAATGATTTCCATATCACCTTTTGCAATTCGACATTCTTCCTGTAATCTGATAAAAGAAAAAATCCAAAGTGAAAGAAATAGAAAATCATTAAAACTAAAAATAGTTGAAAATATAAAAAAAAACTTTCAAATATAAAGTTGCCATTTTAACCATTCAGCTATATAGTTTACAACATAAATTAAATCCATAATATAGTACAAAAAATCCATAATGTTGCATGACCATTAGTACTAAATTTCTACAAATTTTTCTTAACTACAAGTATAAACTTTATAATCATTAAGCAATAACTTTGCATTTTCCCCCACTAACTTTAGTCTCATAATATGTAAATTATAATATGTTTAAGAGTTTGCCTAGTCTATATATTTTATGTAAGAGGAATTAATACAATATTTGTATTTTTATGTTCAACTACTTTCACTTAGCATATTTTTAAATTTTAACTAAAGAGACAAAAAACAGAAAAAGGGTAGAAATATTACACAATTTCAAAAAAAAAGAACAGTAAAAAATCACTAGTTGATAAATTACATATTATCCTTTTAGAAATAGTTGTTCAAGTTATAAAATTAAAGCATACAAAGCATATATTCAAGCAGTGAGACTGCAAATAGATCTGTTCAACAATCCAACAAGAACTTAGAAATATAGTTATTAATCCTACATACTTAAGTAAACATGCAGTTATATCTTTTATAACAATTCCTATTTCCTATCTTTTTACAATAGCAATTAGACAATTTTTAATTTTATTTAATGAGAAAAAAAGCAAAACAGAAAAAAGGGTAGCAACAATTCATATTTCTAAAAGAAAACACTAAGAAATTACTAGTGGATAAATTACATATTGTCATCTTGGATATAGTTGTTCAAGTTATGAAATTAAAGCATACTTAGTACACATTCAAACAGTGAGACTGCAAACAGTTCTGCTAAACGATCTAACAAAGATTCAGCAATACGGTCATCTATTTTAAACATTCAAACATATATATAGTTTTATCCCTTAGAGAACTTTCTTTTCCTTTTTTTTACAATAGCAATTACACATTTTAGGCTTTATTACTCTTATAGTTCTTATCACTTTTTACACTAGAGACACAATGTGATACTTATAAATATGATTCAATAATATGAGATTCCAATTGTTGATTCTTTGAAGTGTTTTCCGTGAAGTTTGCATTTAGTTCCTGAATTCTCTGCCTACCTCTATGTCTCCAAGACGTCCATCTACCTTGTCTTCCAGTAGATTTAGTGTTTCTGTTTTAATATTTAGGTTTTTGATCTATTTAGACTTTAGCTTTCTGCATGGTGATAGGCATGGATCTAGTTTCAGTCTTCGGCATGTGGAAAGCCAATTTTTCCAACACCATTTATTAAACAGGCTAGCCTTCTTCCAGTGAACATATTTAGTCCCTTTGTCAAATATCAGGTGGCTGAGTGTCTTTGTAGTTGTACTGGCATCTTCTAATCTGTTCCATTGATCCTTAGGTCTATTTCTTTTGCAGTACCATGCTGATTTTATTACTGTGGCTTTATAGTACTGTTTCAAGTCAGGAATTGAGATGCTTCCTGCCTTGCCTTTGTTGTCCAGAATTGCCTTTGCTATTCCAGGTTTCTTCTGTTTCCAAATGAATTTTAGGAGTGTTTTATCTAGATCTGTGAGGGATGTCAATGGTATTTTGATTGGGATTGCATTAAATCTGTATAGCAGTTTGGGGTGTATGGCCATTTTCACAATGTTGGTTCTTCCTTAAAAAGAGCAATGGATCTCCTTCCATTTTGTAATATCATCTTTAATCTCTTTTTTCAGCATAGTATTATTTTCAGCATAGAGTATTTTACATTTTTAGTCAGGTTGATTCCTAAGTGTTTCATTTTTTTAGATGTTATTGTAAAGGGCAATATTTCCATAATTTCTCTCTCAGTGAGATATTTCTCTGTGTACAGGAATGCTATTGATTTCTGAGCATTAACCTTGTATCCAGCTACACTGCTGAACTTGTTTATTACCTCTACTAGTCTTTTAATGGAGATTTTTGGGTCTTCTATATAGAGTATCATGTCATCTGCAAATAGTGATAATTTAACTTCTTCCTTTCCTATCTGTATTCCTTTTATTTCTCTCTAGTCTGATTGCCCTGGCTAGTATTTCCAGAACTATATTGAAAAGGAGTGGTGATAGCAGACATCCTTGTCTGGTTCCTGATTTTAAAGTGAAAGCTTTCAGTTTTTGTCCATTTAGTATAATGTTGGCTGTTGGTTTGTCATGGATGGCCTTTGTAAGGTTGAGTTAGGCACCGTGTATTCCAAGTTTCTGAAAGGTTTTTATCATGAACATATATTGAACTTTATCGAAAGCTTTTTTTCTGCAACTATTGAGATAACCATGTGGTTTTTGGTTTTCACTCTGTTGATGTGGTATATTACATTTATTGATTTTAGTATGTTAAACCATCCCTGCATTCCTGGAATGAACCCCACTTGGTCATGATGTATAATCTTCTTGATGATTTGCTGCATTCTATTTGCCAGTATTTTATTGAAAATCTTTGCATCAACATTCATTAGTGAGATTGGTCTACAGTTCTCCTTTTTGGTTGGGTCTTTCTCTTGTTTTGGTATCAGAGTAATACTTGCCTCCAGGAATGATTTAGGGAGGATTGCTTTCTTCTCAATTTCATTGAAGAGGTTAAGGAGTATTGCCATCAAATCTTCTCTAAATTTCTTGTAGAATTCAGCTGTGAATCCATCAGGACTTGGGCTTTTCTTTGTTGCTAAGTTTCACTTAGCATATTTTCTGATATAATTCATCTTACAGCAAGTATCATAACTTCATTTTTGTGGTCGAATAATATTCCATTGTATGGAAATACCTTTTTAATCTATTCATCTGCTTATGGATACTTGAAATATTTACACTGTTTGACTATTGTTAATAATGTTTCAATAAACACAGTAATGTAAGTATGTATTTGAGTCTCTGCTTTCAATTCTATTTTGAAAGTTTCGAGTACAAAATTTCATTTTCTGTCTTGCCAGAAGCTAGCACTCTATTCACAAATTAGCTATATATCCTTTTTTCTTATTCTAGCTCTCTACTATTATTTTGTGTGTGTATGTGTGTATGTCTGTGTGTGTGTTGTGTGTGTGCTAGGAATGGACCTCAGGACTTTGTGCTTTCCAGGCATATGCTACACTGTTGAGCTACATTTCCAGTCTCTTATTGCTCTCTACTTAAGACAAAAAGAAGAAAGGAAAGATAAAACCAAATGTAATTTTGCTACTTAGCTGGCTTGGTCAGGGAGCTATATGACTGAAAGAAATTATATATTTTCTTTGTCTGTTTTCTAAATCCATTTCAAATTGTTGTATATTATCTAAAATTGGTATTATAGTAAATCTTAAGGCTTTAAAATAATAATAGGGATTCTAGGTCTATGATTTTCCACAGTGAAATACTTTTCTCCAATGAAGTCTATTTCTAAACAGTATCTAACAGTCAGGGTTTAGTATTTATCTACACTGTACTCCCAAATAGTTTCAATATCCAGCTGATGGCCTACACTTGGAAACAGTGCTGCATATAAATCATGCTTTGCATTTTCAATATTCCTGAAAGCATTTAGCACAATGCTGAATATATCAAAGATAATATTTATAATGCAGTGAACTAATTAGTGCAATATAATAAAAACTAGTTATGATTCAAGCTAATTTAATTTACTTATTAAAAATAAAACTTTAAATTTTCTTATGAATGTTACCTTATATACTCACCTACTAACTCCATTATTTAATTCGTTGACCACCACTCTTCTGCTCCATGCCATGAGATCTCGTTCAGTGGCTATCTGGCTACGAGGAGCATTGTGGTGCATTTGACGAACCCCTTCAATTTGGCCACTACGTCGAAGTCCAATATTTGGGGAAGACATATCCATATTTGGACTTCTCAGAGCTAAAACAGAAACAAAAAATAGAACTTTCTGAGCAAAGGCATTAGTCTTTTATATTAGAGCTCTAAATAAAGTAGACAATTCAGGGACAGGACTGCTGTCCTACATATCTGTTCTATGTTTTCTGTTACCTCTAAGTCATTTAAATTACTGCAAATAAAGAAATCAATAAATATTTAAATTTTTTACAGCTCTTTTACCTTATCAAGCAACAAACATTTATTTGTATGAGTTCTATGTATATGACAGTCACTTGGATGTGTGCTCGATAAAACAGGTTCCCAATTTTGGGGAAAAGTTGAAAACTCAGAGGCACATATATAGAAACTGTTCAAAAGTGACTGATTAAAATCCCCAAGCTAACTTAAAATGAAATCAAATAGAAGAAAAACTGAAAATCAGAATGCGATCCCATCATAAATATCACTAAAATGTACCATTCCTCCCAGGTAAGTTTCACTGTTGATAAAGCAATTAAAGTAGCTTTCAGCAACACTGCCATGCAGGTGACAAATCTTGGATCTTTTGTTTTGCTAAACTACAACTCAAAATAGTGAGGACACCTCAATTTACGGGTTCTTGATGATAAATTAGCAAATAGCAATCATTGATTCTAGATGAGTAGTTATATATATTTTATTAGTACATGTAATAGTGAGTGGTGGGTTTTTTCCACTCTTTTTTAATTTACTATACAGATTTATGGCTTTTATTTTTAGCAGATTCCTACACAAAGATAAAAGTTTCACACATCTGATTGGTGGGGCTTGTTTCAGAAAATTAGTACATGTGTTAATATATTCATCATTCAATCCCAATACTTCTTTTTTCCTCTTTCTCCCCATGTACTCATTCCATTCACTGTATCCAAAACTCTACTGCCTGGTGTCCTCTAACCTCTCTTTTATGTGTGTATGTATGAAAGTTATATATATTTGAAATTCTTCATATATGGAAAATATATATTTAACTTTCTGACTCTAACTTGTTTCACTTAACATAATGGTTTCAAATTCCATTCATTTTCCTGCAAATAGCATTGCTTCATTTTCTTTTATAGTGTACCTAATATTCATTTTATATAATTTTCTTTAGCAAATTCATGTTTATGAAGACCCAGGCTATTCCTACAGCTCAGCTACTATGAATTACATAGCCATAAACATGGTATGTACATAGCACTATAGTATGTAGTCTTTATTTCTTTCAGTAGTAGTACAGTTAGATCAAATGATTTTCTGTATTGTTTTTGAAGAATTTCGATACTGATTTTCATAGTGGCTATACCAGTTTAAACTCCCACCAACAATGTAGGAGGGCTCCTTTCCCCTACTCATATCCTGGCTAACATTTCTTTTTTGTATTCTCACTGATAGCTATTTTGACAGGGATGAAATGGTGTATCAAAATAGTTTTAATTTGCATTTCTCTGATGGTTAGATGTTGAACACTTTTTCAAATTTCTGACAATTTGTACTTCTTGTGTGTGTGTGTGTGTGTGTGTGTGTACACGTGTTCAGCACTGGGGACTGAATTCAGGGCCTTTTCACTGGATTACATCCCCAAAGGTATTTAGAGATAGGGTCTAGCTAAAATCACTAATATGCCTAGACTAGGCTTGATCTTGCTATTCTCCTGTATCAGAATCTGAGAGGGATAGAACTGCAGGCTTGCAACACTGTATCCAACTTCACAATTCTTCTGACATGTATTCAGTTCCTTTGGCCATTTTTTGATTAGATTCTCTTGGGGGTGGGTGGGTAATTTTTGAGTTCCTTATTTGATCTAGGTATTAATCTATCAAAAGTGTACCAAGCAAATATTTTCCCTCATTCAGTCAGCTGTCTCTTCAATCTGTTGTTACCTTGATATGCAGAAGCTTTTTAATTCAATGTAACACCCTTTGTTAATTCTTGAGATTATTTCCTTTTTTGGGGTGGTGCCACTCAAGGAAGTCTCTGCCTATGCCTATGGCTTCAAATATTTCCTCTATGGTATCTTCTAGCAGTTCAAATGTTTCTAAGTCTTTATCCATAGTACATGAGAGTCAGAATGTTACAAATTCAGAACAAAAATGTATTAAAAGCTGTTAGAGAGAAGTGCAAAATCACTTGTAAATGCAAACCCTGAAAGAACAGATTTCTCAATAGAACCCTTAATGTTGTTTTAATTTTCAGAAAAGCACTTCAACATCTGATATTTACTGAATACCAAATACAATAATGTATTAAAATATGATATGAGATCTTCAAAATTCAGGAAGCAGCTTTATATATCATTGTTCACTCCATTAGAATGTATCAGAGTAAAGCTTTCAAAAATAAATAAAAAGTGTAACAAAACTTTCACATTAAAATTTTATTTTCAATGCTAATGAACAATGAAAAACAGAGCATTTTAATTTTTATCCTCTAGAAAATTACTTGTTAATTTACTTGTCCCTTATTTGCAAATAAAACTCAAATGCAAACTGAAATTTTACTACAAAATAAAGACTAGAAAAATAAAATCTACCACAAATATGGTGAGTAGGGTCCTTTTGACTAATGGCATTTCACATCTATCCACAGAAAAAGTGTTAAAGGTAGAATCAAATAATATTTTACTAATGGATGTGTAATTCAGGGATTTAAGAATGCTTTAGGTCTTAGATAAACAGGATCTGAATATATAAGATGATCAGGCTATTTGTGTCTTTCTCCCGGTTTAGGAAAGCAGCTAAGACCTAAATGAAAAACCAAGTTATTTAAATTTTATGAAATACTGAAAAAATGAAAAAATAAACAAAATGTCCTGAAAATCACCTCAAATTAAATTACCTTATTCATTCCATGCAATTCTGAATACCATTTCACTCAAATAAATTATAATTAAGTAAACAAAAAAGGGAAAAATGATAAATTTCCAATATTTGCATTTTAGTAAATTTAATAGCTATTGATAAAAAAATTGGCACATGTTAAAATTTATATAAAACCCAGATGCCTAGGCAATCATATTTTATTTAAAGTGAAGGACGATATAGAATATGTTACAATATTCATTTAAAAAAGGGTATTTAATTATAGAGTAAATTCCACTATTACTTATATCAAACTACTATCCAATTTACATCTCTATTCCCCCTAACAAGAGGGCTTACTTTCTTTTAGCACATTTTTTAAATTAAAGAGAACAGTGTGGTACACTATTTTGCTTTCTACAAAGCATCAATTGGTGGCAGGGGAGGGGTGGTTTAGCTTCTAAATAAAAGTGAAGTGGTTTTAATTTTGAAAATTTTATAGGTTGGTTCCACTACCAAAGAGCTAGACTTACTACAACACTTAATTTCTTGAAATGGAAGTAAAAACTACAAAGTTGAGTTGAAAGAAAGCAGTATTATTAAAAAACACAACTGCATTTCTTAAATGCTAAGTCATTTTAGCTACAAATGCTAATGAGATTATGGCAATCTGGAATATGTATCACAACTGTTAAGAAAATATTTTCATTTTAAAGCTTTTTTCAAATATAATTTCTTGGTATAAAAAATAAGGTATAATTGTATCTATCATAAATATATAAATACTTACCACCATTAACAGAGTATGATCTATTAATTGGAAAATTTGGAACATCTCCTTGGTTAGTTAGTCTCAGATCTTGTTCTCTCTGTAGCTCCCTGATTATCCCATCAAGAATGCTCTCATCTTGGTCACTGGTTTGCTGTCCAATTACCTGTTCTACTACCTCACCATCGCCTTAACAAAACCAAAGACATAAAGGCACAAAACTGAATACATTTAGTATAACCTAAACATATTTAAAAAACTTAAACTACAAATTTGAGAGACATAAATAAAAGTAGACTCAAAATGAAAATAAAATCTATTAAAATATTTTATAAAGAATTTTTAATGTTTCAATGATTCAGTTTATTTATTTGATTTAAACAATGTTATGAAGATATTCTCATCTGAATGAATAACAATTAATTTATTTTACAATACATTTTCTCCATGTTGCACTTGAGGGTCAGTTACACAAAATGATTTTCATATCTTATCTCCCTTTTTCATCTTGTCCTGTTAGATCAAATTGTATCTGACAGTTTAACCATGTGATTAGATAACATGGGAAATAGATACATTAGTTTTAATAAAATGCTTTTAGTTTTAATATTTACTTTCTCCTCAGCTCATAAATGACATCATCAGAGTAAAAACTAGTACATATAAGAGATAACATATAACAGTGTTTATCATTTTACTCTATGAAGATCAATTCATTCTCTAGTAAAGAAATAAGATTCCATTTACAAATCATTAACTCAGAATCTCAGTATCTGAAGACATTGTATATGGCAGGAGGAGCAGGGGCAGTACACATAGTGTAAATACACCCAACTAAAACAAGTATACCAATCTAAAGAGACCAAGCTGCCTTGACAGAGAATAGCTTATTCCTGTATGTCATATACTACTTCCCATTATACTTGACATTCATCTCTGCTTCCTCAGTATCCTCTGAGATTAAACTTTAAACACTCATATCCACTTTCCCAAAATTCAGTAACAAATTGTATTTCAAGTATGAGAATGGATAATAACTATGTTCCAGTTTGTGGTTTATTATGTTCCCTCTTCTTTATTATGTCCACTAACTAGGAAGTTTCAGACTAAAATACCAACACTATGAGCATTTGAAATTTCATCAATTACAAAAGCTTTATGTATTAAAGTTATTTTAATCATTAATAGAAATCAGCATATGGAATAACAAGGTAATATACATTATAAGGTTCCTTAAGGAAGTATGTCAACATATTCTCTGCTTGAGTGCATTCTTGTGTTTGTTCTAATTTGCTTACCTATGTCCAGTAGAGAAAAACAATGAAAAAGTGGTCTGGTAGTGTAAAAGTACTATGACACTGAAAACTAAAAGAAGTAGTAGCTAACACATTATAATCTGCTTTAGAGTTCAGGGAGGAGCAAACATCATAGAAAAGCAGCAAGTATAATATTTTGTAAAATGTTTTAAATTTATATTTAAAGATAACATACCATTAGCCACGTATCCCAGCTGTGGTATAAGTTGTTCATCTTTACAATTTTCCCGTCCTGGTACAAGGCGTTGAAATTTTGTAGGATGAGGATTTCCATCAACATCCACCAAGAATGGAGGGGGCATGAGGTGAGGAGCTTGCTGGGTTTGTTCATCCAATACATAATTATTGGCATCACGGATAAGAGGTCGATAATCCGTATGGAAAAACATCTGATCTGGAATCTTTATGACAGAGTTTTTATATTTAACAAGTTTAGGTAATTTATATTTTAGGCAGTTACCCTCATTCCACAAACAAACAAAATTTTGAATCTGACAATTCTTAAAATTCCCTTGTAATCCTGCACTAACATACACTCTACTTTGGTAGAAGTAAACTAACTTGGATGATAATTATTTTTTGTTTCTGTTTTTTACTATACTGGAGATTGAATCCAGGAACATTCTACCATGGTATTATATCCCCAGGCCTTTGTATTTTTATTTTGGGATAGGGTTTCAATAGGTTGTCTAAGATGGTCTAAGATTTGGAATCCTCGTGCCTCAGCCTCCCAAGCAAAGGTAATTGTATAAAACTCTACAATCTAATATATTTGGTCCTAGATCATATTTATCTAATCCTGATAGGAAGAAGCAATAATCTAATATATAGTTAGGTAATTTTATTACAAAATCATAAAAATCTATATAACTTTGTCTAGTTTTTATTCAAATGAGGATAAAGTACAATATACATGATTAAACAGGTAAAAATCAATCACATCAATGACATCAAAATCTCATACAATAATGAAGTGACCTCAATGCTTCTGAGTTTCCTTCCAATGCTAAGATTCTATAATCTATCCCAAATTCACAGCTAATAAGATAAAAGAACCAATGAAAGTAGCATCCAAAGATATTTTGATAGGTAAAATGGCTGACCAAGAAAATGGAAATTCAGTCACTAGCTATTTATTCCCAACTTATCATAAATAGCACACAAGATATTGAGGTACTCCTATTACACCTGGATAGCAGTTGTTCTAAGCAATATCATTTCACAATAAATTTTTATTCCCACATTACCATCTTATCTCATTGTGACAGAAATCACCATGACAGATATTGTGGCAGTGATAAATGAAACTGCAGAGAAAGATGACTTTTAATTTTATATCTATTGACATAAAACAATCCTTATTAACTCCAAAGACCTGAAAAATGTAAATGATAAAATACCAAATTGCAGTCTAAAACAAAAGTTAAATATACTAACCTTTTCATAGTATTTACTGCATCCAAAACCAAAAACTAGCAAATGCCCATGAGAATCTGTGCAGGCAAAATGGTTTCCATCTGGTGAAAATTTACAGTCAAACACTGCACCATGGCCTTGGCCTTCAATCTGAAATTTAGGAGTCTTTTTAAGTCATGTTCAGAATAACTTAAAAATACTATGTAGGTGATAACTTCTCCTTGCTAATACTTTAGATTCTGTGATTCTTCAGTTTTCCAAAGTGTCTCTGACTTCTGGAGCCAGAAATCTATTGAATTTGTAACCTTTTGAGTAAAACTGGGGAGAACTGATTTGTAATGCATTTAACCTATTGTTTCTAGCAACATCACACTTTGTGCAATACCTAAATGGGTGACTGAGGAGACTTAAAAGACTTACATGCAACTGAATAAAGGTACTATTTCAGCAAAGTCAAGATACTATCTTTAGGTCTTAAACTGTAATGCCATTAAGGTGTAAAATAACCACCCTAAATGGAAACACACAAATTAATTTTACTAACAAAAATGGTACTATTAAGGTTTTGCATCTGTATGAAGTTTATAGAGGTAGGCAGAAAAGCAAAACAACAGTTTACAGATATTCAGCCAAAAATACTGCTAACAGAAGGACACCAAATATGGAGAATATTAGTTATCTGAATAACCATAGAAGGAATTTCTATGGGAGAGAGATAGCTCATCAGTGGTTTCTATGATTTATATGCAATGTAGACCTGAGGACCACAACTGGAAAATGCCGACAACATACTAACACAACCACTCTGAAGGACCTAATTCTCAGAACTTGGGGGCAATTCTCTGAATTCTTTTACTAATTTAAGAGATTCCTTTGTATTAAGTATACATTGGTTATCTAATTATTATCCAAGAGAAGTCAGTTTTAATGTCAACTAAACACAAATTCTCTTACCATGTTAAAGTAGTTCCGAATTTTGGTCCCCCGGTCAAGGTCCCAAATAAAAATGTTCCCATCATGACCCGCTGAAAGTAAGATTCTTTGATCAAATGGATGGGCTTCCAAAACAAATACTTCATCATCATGTCCCTGTGGTAAAATCAATATTAAAAATGAAAAGCAAAACAAAATATCTGTTTTTTTTATCCAAAAAGTCCTGAGAATGCTATCAATTTTAGATGAATTCAGGCATCTCAATTTCACAGCATTTGCTACATGGACACTAGATGAACTTCAATTAGAGTGCTTTAAATGTACAACAGTTGACTTTGTAAGTTATGTAACAGATAGAATACCCAGAAAAGTGTTTAGAGCTAATTAAATAGGTCCCTTGAAGTACAATTTGGAGTTCTAGGATTCTGCTATTTAAAAAGCTACAAAGACAGAAACAAATCTTTCCATGAAGTTCTTTCCTGCCACAAAGGTAACAGACAAATCATTGTTCTTCAGCATTCTCTACCATTGGTATTCAAATTCTATTTCAGTAACCTCATGACACATTGAAAGAAACAGCTCAGAGGTTCTGCTATAAATATCTGTCTTAGACTTGGGAGCTCCATTTAACATGTTATTGGAAAAACAGTTTTCCTGCTAAGAAAAATAATTTAAACACCTACACTCTATGTTATATGCTTTTTTCTCGTGCTCGGTTCGGCAGCACATATACTATATGCTTTCTTTTCAACAGATAAAAGTATATAAATATATAGACAGCTTAGGCCAGAAGTTGTTAAGACAAAAGGACTTCCAGACAAGGTCAATACAGAGCTTATAAAACAAAGAATGTTTTAAAGGGTTTTTAAGCCAACATAAAACACAAAATAAAACAGCAAAGATTATATGACAAAAAGAACTCCAGATAATTAGATTTTCAAAAATAAAAGAACATCAAAACATGGGCAAATGAAATGAATAAGCATCTCAAAAAAAGTACAAAAGGCCAGTGGGTACATGAAAAAGTCTTTGGCATCTTTGGTCATTAGAGAAATGCAATCAAAACAACATGGAGATTTCATTTACTTAAAAAAGAATGGCTATCATCAAGACTCAAAAACACAAATGCTGGCAAGTTTGTGAGGGAAAAGGAATCCTTTCACATTATTGGTAGTAATGTGATCTATTGGTATACTAAAGAATTCAGTTTGGTGATTTTGCAGAAAACTAAACTATAGATTCTATTTGACCCAACTATATCTCTGGCTTGGTATCTTCCTAAGAGTCTATACTACATTGTTTCATGCATATGCACATTTACAGCAGGACAAATTGTAACAGATAAATCTTTGAAGCAGGTTATATGTCTATCAAAAGAATGGGTAAAGAAACATATGTATATATGCACAATGAAGTAATACTCAACTATAAAGAAAGATAACTTTGAATCATCTGGAGGAAAAGAGATGTACCTTAAAAGCATAATAGTAAATGAAATAAATCAGACATAAAAGGTTAAATATCACATGATTTCTATTTTATGAGAATTTGGAAGTATAAATAATTTAAGGAGCAAAATAAAAAGATAGATGATGATAATATAAACAGGGAGAGAGACTTTGTGGAGATGGAAAAGAGGTACTGGAATAAGAGGAGATAGGAGGGAAAGATAAGAAAGAGAAGTAAAAAAGATTAATATGCAAATGTATATGTACCAATTTCCCACAACAAATGTATTTATTATACATTGCAAACATACCACTAAAGAGAAAAAAGATTTTTAATACAATCACAAATGAAAAAAACTATCCTATCATTTTACCACTATGGACAAAAATATGAACTATTAAAAAATAACCATGGATTGGCTCAAAATAAGTATTAAGGAAAGTAAATAAAAATCGCATTGCAATAACATAGCTACTCAAAAGTTATAAAACCATCTTTCCAGTGACTAATAAAAAACTGCTTTGTATGATATAATGAAGTCCCTTGCTCAAGAATTGGTTTATTTTTTTTTCATTTTTTTATTTAAAGAGAAAAAAAAAACAGGAAAAAGGTAAATATGACAGAATTTCAAGAAAATAAGATAAATAGTAAGAAATCACTAGGTGATACATTACACATTGTTCTTTTAGAAATAGTTATTCAAGTTACAGGATTAAAGCACACAAAGTGGACACTAAAGCAGTGAGAGTGCAAACAGATCTGTTCAACAATCCAACAAGAACCTAGAAATATGGTCATCAATCCCACCCATCTAAACATACATGCAGCTATATCTTTTATAGTGCTTCCTATTTCCTCTTTTTTACAATAGCAATTATACATTTTTAAAATTTTAGTTGAATCAAAGAAAAAAAGAAAAAAAAGGGTAGCAACAATACAGAATTCTAAAAGAAAGGCAGAAAAGGGAGAATGAGAAAAAGCCCCACTAAGAAATCAGTAATTTGTAAATTATGTATTGTCATCTTGGATGTAGTTGTTCAAGTTACAAAGTTAAAGGGTACATAGTAAATATTCAAACAGTCAGACTACAAACAGTTTTGCTCAAAGATCCAACAAAGATTCAGCAATATGGTCATCTATTTTATACACTCAAACTTACATGCAGTTATATCCCTTAGAGCACTTTCTTTTCCTCTCTTTTTTACAATAGCAATTACACATTTTGGTTTTATTAC
>PVLA01007531.1:0-103490 GCA_004027455.1 Hydrochoerus hydrochaeris | reverse complement strand
GAAGAGAAGAGAAGAGAAGAGAAGAGAAGAGAAGAGAAGAGAAGAGAAGAGAAGAGAAGAGAAGAGAAAGGCAGTTTCTGTGAGCAAGGCAGATTGCTTCCTGTCCTTGCAGACCTGCAGATTGGTTGATTGAGCCTTGATCCCCTTGCCTCATTCTTACAAGTTAAAAAGCAGCATCAAGAAATTAGATCCTGGGCTTGGAGAAATCCAAGGTGAACCTGGAAAACTGACCCTACCAGATTGCAACAAAGAGGACCCAGAAGTGAACTTGGATAAACTCCATTGAGAAAGATGACACAGTGTCTGCAGTAGGGTGAAACATGCCACATATGTTTAAATTCATGAGTTCATGAAGATTACAGCAACAGACAAACTTCATTGGTCACCTGTGGTGGCTGCTAGGTAATAACTACATTGAGAAAACTAGTAAATAAAGAAAAGGCCTCAAACATTGATCTGTCTTTCCCACTTGGTTTGAATCATGGAAAGTCAAGCAGTTGATGAGGTGAGGTCTCTATAGAAGTATTCCAGCTAATCAGAAAAAGGAAATGAGAAGCCAGGCATGGAAGCACAGGTCTGCAATCCCAGCAGTCAGGAGACTGAGGCAGGAGGGTCGAGGTTGCCCTGAACTACAATAGCAAGGTCCTGTCTCCAAAACACCAAACAACACTAACCCTAAGTGTTTAGTCCAATTAATCAGAGTATCTGACAACAGAATAGAGAAATAAGCACAAGAGAGAGAGAGAAAGAGAGACTACATCTAACCAAACTTCCACTAAAAACTCCCATTTTACAGGAATTACTGTGGGTGGGAAAACTCGCCAACAACAGGACCAGATGCTAACAATGAGATCAGACCTTTTCAAAACTCTCCAGGACAAAAACTCAGTTTCCTTAACAACCAATGAAATACAGAAAAATGGTCCTGGGAAATGTCACATATCCTGGTGGATTTGTGATGAAAAAAAATTGTTAAAAAATAATTCACAAGACAATCTGGAATCTGTGACCACTGACTCTGTTTTTGATGATATTAAGAAATTAATGCTAATGATCAAGGTGTGATAGCAGTGTGATTAGCTTAGCTGTTAGAGACACACAGTGAACCACAGTCAGGCCATGTGTGAACTCAACCAACCAGGTCAGAAATAATAGGAAATAAAGGAGTGTGCGTGCTGAACATGTAAAGACTTTTCTCATTCTTGTCCACTGAAGGATATGGTATGGCAGCTAATTACATAATCCCCACATTGTGACCTAGTGATGATTTGAAGTACGCTACAGAAGGATGTGTACAGGTTCCATGCAAATACCACACTGTTTCACATAAGGGACCCACACAACCACAGATTCTGGCGCCAGCAGCGGTCCTAGGGAGAATCGTGCACAGACATTAAGGAAAACGTGTCCGGGATATGGTTCCAAATAACATTGAAGAGTTTATACTTAAAATAAGATTGCCCAAGTATTGATAATTATAAAATTGTATGGATAAGTAATAAATTACCAGGTTCACTATGCTTTCATAGTATAGTAAAATATAGCATATGCTATATACATTTGACATAGTAAAAAGGAAGATTTAAAAGAGCTCTTTTTCCTTCCACACTTGAAGATGAATTGTGCTTACTGATTTTGTAAAACAGAGCCCTGTGGTCCGGGGCTTATTTGCAAATTAAATAATTTCTTCAACTCTAAATATGACCTGTTACACCCAAGCCATTTCCACAAGGGAATCTTGCAATATCCTCCTACTTTAATTAGACACTGATATTTAGTGATGAAAACCACCTCGGATGATGAGAATTGGTGATACCGTCAGCAAAGGAGGCACCCACTTGGCCAAAGCGTGGCCTTGGTTCTGGCAAGGGTGTCATTGATACAAGATGAGACTACAGAGAAAAGGCTTCAAGCACCCCCATGTGGCCACTACGGGTTACAACAGGCAGTGCCTCTGTTACTCGCCATGTAAATATGGCTGGGGCCTCAACCCTTCAGTTCAAATGCAGTGGACTGAAGTAAAAGGAGTAGGTAAAAGAAGTCCAAAGATTTCTCTTAAGCATTCCCATTTCAGATCTGATAGCTTCTTAAATGTTAACCCACCATCATCACCATAATAAATGAACTTTCCAAGAAATTCTGTCTCTGTGGAAGATAACCACCACCAAGATTTAAGAATCTTAAGCAGCATAAAATGCTGGCATGGTTAAATGTGTTTATGGTCTTTTGTAGCAACTTTTGCAAGTAGAGTTACAGGTTAGAATCACAAAGTATTTGAGAAGTTTTCAAAACATTATTTGTCAGCTAAGTATGATACGAAATGGCCAGATTAAGGAACCCAAAAAGTTAAACTTCTCCACGGCCTATTAGACTATTTATATTCTATTTTTATAAGTGGTTACTTGTACTCTTTGTTTATTTCATTTAATATACCTATATAATATATAATTATATAAATTTTCATTTTATATATATATATTTGTTTGTTTGTTTGTTTTTGAGACAAGATCTCAGTAAGTTGCCCAGGCCAATCCTACTGCCTCAGTCTTCTAGTACCTGAGACTATGGTCATACGCCATCACACCTGGCTAATGTGACTGTTTCTATGTTTTACTGCTGAAATATTAATGTGATTCTGTTTAGAGTACACTTCCCCAGGTGCCACTAAGGGTACATGATACATACGACAATGTCTTTTTGCTAAAATCCAAACTATTTAAAAATCCAAAATGCATCGAGCTGCAAAGATTTGAGGTGTGGGATTGTGGAAAAGAATACTCTAGGAACAGAAATAGGTATATTGTGACCCACTTTCTTGTTAGGCATCAACCATTCTTCATGACTTCATTGATCCTGGAGTTTTTCTCACTCCTTGGGAAGGAAAGATCTAAAGATTCTCATCTGAGACTTATACATCTGAAGCTCTGCTGTGTTTTTGCTTTGTTTTGGTTGGTTGTTTGTTTCTGTGGTATTGGACATGGAACTTGAGGTGTTTGGGTGCCATGAAAATTTGTTAGCACTGTGATATGTGCATAGCCGTGGAACTCTATTTTGAGGTACTCCTGGTACAGTAAGTCAGCATACAGCACAGTAAACCCCATTTGCCTCACACTGGTCAGTGAGGTGCTCTGGGTCACCTTTTCTTTCTTGGTGAATCTCTTAGAGAAACTACCTACTATGCTTCCTCAAAATTATCCCCAGAGCTTATCAAATTTCCTTCATACTTTTTTTTTCTAAAAACAAGAAAACAAATCACTGCCCCCTCCTCTAGCCTTCTCAGTGTCACAGAGCAATAATGTCACCTGGGGCCAGAGCATGGTGTGTGGGAAGCCTGTCTGACCCCCTGGCACCCAGGTCTGACTCTGTGTCTTCAGAGAAGGCAGATTCTCAGCCTCGAGTTTCTGCTCTGTGAAATACAGGCACAAGTTCTTCTGTGACAGTGCTTATCATCATCAGTCTTCAGGACTGGCAAACAGGCATCCCTAGCCTCCAGAATCTGAGAGCCAAACAAGCAAAAATGATAAATGTGTGTGGTAATGAATTACCTACACTTTAAAAGATAGGACACCCCCTAAATAGAATTGGGAGAAACCAAGCCAAAACATGAAGCAAGTGATTAAACAGAGCAGTACAAACACACTAATCTTAAGAAACCAAGAGATACTAAAGAATGGTATGAAACGTTAAAAAGGCTTAATTAACATTTCAGGGTGCCAGGATTTGTCAGGGGTCTCCTGTGCTTCTCAAGGTAATGGTAGGGGCCATTAAAGCATCCAACCAACTCCTGTGCCTTTGTTTTAGGCAACTTCCAAAGATGCTTGGGATTTCTGTGTCCTGGCCTCCCTGATAGGGAACTGTGGTTCTTATTGTACTAAGTTTCCTTTAGTAAACGCTAGGTCTCCAGTGTAACAGTACTGAAAGGTGGTGAGGCCTTTCAGGGGCAGGACCCAGTGGAAGGTGATTAAGTCAGGGAGATTCCTGTGTTGGGAGGGGTTAAGGTCATTCTCTTAGTTATCACCAGGCTGGGTTGTTAGAAAGCCAGGCCACCTCATTGGCCCGCTGCTTCAGCATGCATGGATTTACCTTCTCACTTCTCACTTCTCCGCCATGTTCTAGTGCAGCCAGTGCAGCCCTCACCAGAGGCAGATCTTTTTTTTACCCACCTTTGTTTTCCAGCCAAGAAAAAAATCTGCCTGCCTCAGACTTGAGGCTCCATGAATATGCCAGACTAATTTTCTTTCTAATACCAGGAAACAAATCAAATCATTTAGAAAAATTTACTTAGGACAATTTCATCATATTTTACATCATATCATGGAGGAATCTTTGGTACAACATTAAACACATTATAGGTTTTTAATAAAGAATCATTGGTTGATTAAAACCTACATTAAGGAAAAGAAACCATCTCAAATAAACAGCCTGATTTCATATGTCAAGGAGTTACAAAAAGAGCAGATTAAGCCCAAAGTCAGCAGGAGAAAGAAAATAATAAAAACTACAGCAGAGATAAATGAAATGGAAACTAGAAAGACAAAATTCAGATACTGTAATTAAAATTTGAGTATTTTAAAAGAGCAACTAAATTGACAGTTTTATCTCAACCAACAGAGAGGGAACTCAAAATCTGAAATGAAAAAGGAGACATTACAACTGCTACCACAGGAATGCAAAGAACCATAAGAAATTACTGTGTACAATTATACAGCAATAGGCATGTAAAAATCATACAACACAACCAAGTGGGATTTATCTCTGGATGGAAATAAAGATGGTTCAACATATCCAAGACAATAATAAATGTAGTACATCCCATTAACAGAATGAAAAATGAAAATCAAGTGACCATCTTAGTAGACAGAGAAAGAGTACTTGACAAAATTCAACATTCATTCATGACAAAGGTTGATTTGATTTGTTTCCTGGTATTAGAAAGCAAATTAGGTACCAATGCATGTATTCTATATTAATAAAGCCCATATAGACAAATCCACAGTTAATATCATACTTCATAGTGAAATGCTAAATGCTTTTCCTCAAAGATCAGGAACAAGATAAAAGTGTCACTTCTTGCAAGAGATTAGGATGTGATCAACCAGTTGGGCAAGTGGGTGTGGCCTGTCAATTATAATGATCAGGACACAGGCAGAGAAAAACAGTTCCCAAGCCCTGTGCCTGGGACCAATCAGAAAATTCTCTCTTCGATTCTTCTAGTGTGAGATCAAGCAGGTTTTTGATAGGAGCACCTACATCTGACCTCACCTAGATCTGAGGAGTGAGGAACACAAAAAATGTGGGCCATTAATCTTGTGGTCACTCTGCTCTCTCTTTCACAGTGGTCAGCTCTCACTGCAGAGTACACTTCTCTTCCTACTTTTAATAAATGTAAGACCTCACTACCTTTTGAACTTGTTTGGTCAAGTTTTCGTTCAGGACAAGAACCTGGAATGAATCTCTAGAAGAAGTTCATAGCACTCCAGAACTCCAGCAGCAATAGTAGTACAACGTCTAGCCCAAACAATTTGGCAATAAAAACAATAAAAGTCACTCATATTGGAAAAGGAGAAGTAAAATTGGCTGTTTGCTGATAACTTCATCTTGCATTTAAAAAACCCTAATTATTCTACCAGAAAACTATTAAGACAAAATAACGTTTCAAGCTATAAAATAAACAGATAAAAATCAGTTGCACTTTGATACACCAACAACCAATTATCCAAAAAAGAAATTGAAAAATAATCTACTTACAATAACATCAGGTAGAATAAAATGCTTAAAAATAAAGTTAACCAAGGAGATGAAAGATGGATATGCTGAAGACTACAAGATATTGATGAAAGACACTGAAGAAGAAGAAAATAAATGTAAAACACCAAGGAGATGAAAGATGGATATGCTGAAGACTACAAGATATTGATGAAAGACACTGAAGAAGAAGAAAATAAATGTAAAACACCTTACATTTATATATTGGTAAACAATATTGTTTACATGTTTGTACTACAGATTCAATCCAATGACTATCAAAATTCCAATGTACTTTTTTACATAAGGAGAAAAACAACCTTAAAAATTTATACGGATCCACAAAATAGCCAGAGCAATTTTGAGAAAGAAGGACAAAGTTGGAGTTATCACATTCTCTAATTTCAAAGTGTATTATAAAACTACAGCAATTAAAACATAATTAAACAATTAAAACATAAATATAGACATAAAACATAAAAGTAGATGCATAAAACAATAAATGGAAAGGAGAAATAAACCCTCACATATATGATCAATTAATCTTAGAAAGATGTGAAAAATTCAATGAGAAAAGGAAAGTTTCTTCAAAAATAGAACTACAAAAATGCAATGTCCACACTCAGAATAAAATTGTACCTTTACTTTGTGCATTCATAAAAAATCAACTCAAAATGGATTTATGACTGACATATAAGACCCAAAACCTTAAAGCCACTAGAGCAGAACATAAGGTAAAATCTTGATATTGTTCTGGACGATGTAACACCAAAACACAGGCAACACAAGCAAAAATGGATAAATAGAATTGTGTCAAGCTAAAAAGCCATGTGATCATATATATGAAATTTATATACAGGAAATAATATCCATGTTATGCATTACATTATATATACATTTTATATATGTATATATATATTATGTATATTTCACATGTAAATGCAATGTGATACTTCACAGAAAATATACACAAAAAGGCTAAAAGAAAGTACTAAAATGTAACAATAGAATTACAAGGTACTTTTGAATTTATGCTTTTCTGTTTCCCAAATTTCTTGTTATGATACATATTATCTTTATAATTAAAAAATAAACTTAGTTATATGCTTTGCCATATTTATTCATATTAACCATGAAATCCTGGCTAACACACAGAATGACACTTCTAGAGCAAATGTTGCAAATTTGGCCTTTCAAAAGGAGAGATCCTACTATAGCATTTTTAAACATGGTAGGACTTTGGAAATTTGGAGTAGAGCCTAAAGAAAAGGTATCTTATGTATGTTTAGGTGTGTGGGATTGATGACCATATTTCTAGGTTCTTGTTGGATTGTTAAACAGATCTGTTTGCACTCTCACTGCTTGAGTGTCCACTTTGTGTGCTTTAATTTTGTAACTTGAAAAACTATTTCTAAAAGAACAATATGTAATTTATCAACTAGTGATTTCTTACTGTTTATCTTCTTTTCTTGAAATTCTGTAATATTTCTACCTTTTTTCTGTTTTTTTTCTCTTTAAATAAAAAATATATATATAAAATTTTTTTTAAAAAGAAAAAGTGTCTTTTCAGGGATTATCTATGATAAGGAAAAAAATTCCAACTAATTCACAGGAAAATAAAACCATGTCTAGACACACAGAGGGTATCCCCAGAGAAGTCTCCCACCCATGCTGACCTCTTGTCCATCTTGCTAAGAAATGAGCCCCTTTAAGGGACATTAAAAGCCCCTGGTGGCAGCCAGGACTCTCACGAATGAACTCTGAGAAGACTGCAAAGCACACAAACAGGAAGAACTGCAGAGAGTAGCGGGTCTGTGGCATCTGACATGAGACAGATGAGTGCAAATGAGAGACAGAAGAAGGGGAAAGACCCCGGAGCAGTGTTTGCCTCCTTTCTCAAAGCGATGGAACCGGCAGGAGGAAATGGCAGCATTTTCCAGGACATGGAGGCAGAGCCGTGGTGTTTGGAAGACCTTAGAGAGAGCAGTGGATGGGGATGTCCCTTAAGAGGCTTGCTCAAGACAGCTGGCCCCAGCAACTGTTCTCGGTGATTTAAGAAGCTCCAAGTGGGACAGGAGGACCCCATGGGATGTGGTTAGAGTCCCCAGATCACTGTAGCCTGTGATCTGAAACTTCTCTGCCCCATTCCTTGGAAATCTTAGGGTGAGAAGCTGTGGTAGGAGGAGGCCTAGGTATGGAGATTGTTATGGTTTATGCCTAGATGTCCCCCCAAAGCCTCATGCAGTCATAAGTGGGGCTTTTTCAGAGGTGGCCAAATCCAGAGTGGAGGACTGATTCTTGGTGCAATGTTGGGATTAAGGGTGCTAGGATTAAGGGTGGGTAATAATTAAATCAGTCACTTGATTGGCTTGGCACCACCCTAATCCTGGTACCCTGGATACAGTATGACGGAATGAAAGAGGCTTATCTTCTCCCTCACTTGCTTTTGCTACCTTCTGCTTGTCAGAGCTGGTTCTATTCTGCATTCCTTCTCTGCCAAGCCAACCTTGGAATCAGCAGATTATGGACTGGAACCTCTGCAAACTGTGAGCTAAACGAGTCTCACTCCCCTTTTAACTTTGAGTGTCAAGTATTTGTCTCAACAATGAGAAAAATAACTAAGACAAAGGTGTGTGTTTCCTCTGTGATTGGAGGAAAGAAAAATTCAAGGCTTTTCAACATGGCTCACCAGACGTGGAAGCATGGGAGCCACCTCCCACCAAGGGTTAAAAGCTTGCTGTTGTGTCTATGCAGCAAGACAAACCCTTGCACAATCAGGCCTGGCAGAGGGATCCGATGCACACTGGGGTCAGGGTACATCAACAATGGTACATCAACAATGTCTTTCAAAGGAAAACTCAAGGACTCTTCAGTCAAATTCTCTCTCTCACTTTTCCTAACAGGTGAGCTGTTCCCCAGTGCTTGTCTTTGTGACTTTTTGACTTTCCTTTTGTGTAGATATGTCCAGAATAATCTCCCTTCAGAGGCGTATTTTCTGACACAATCACCACAAGAAGGAACATGCTGGGTAATAGAAAGATTGGACTGAACAGAGAGCACAGCACATTCAAACACCTGAGGACCAAGACCAAAATCTTGGATAGAAGGACACTTAGTTAAATTTTTCGTGGATTCCTTTCTATGCGCATGACCAGGCAATCTGGATGTGAGCTTCCTACCTCATAAAGTCGAAGATAATGATCTCACCATTGTCCGTTTATTAATATTACAAATTTTATGTAAAAATAGTCCTGCTTTGAAACAGATCACAGTATTTCCACATCCTTAATGATATTCTAAAATATCAAAGCAAAAAACAGAAACAAAAAGAACACAAAACAAAAACAGTAAAATTTTCAGGATTCTTTTCCATAATGGTCTTAAGAGGATAGTGGTCATTTAATTTTTAAGAAAACAAGAGTTTTTGCGATTTTTGATGCAGCCTTTGTTTTAGAGATTAAGGGCAGACATTCTGTGTTTTCAGTTAGTAACACATAGTAACGAATGCCTGATCCATTTACATAACGCAAAAATCTACCCTACATTCCTACAGAAAAAATAAGCAGCATTTTCCATGTGAGAAAATCACCCCTTTGCCCCACAATGCTTGAAAACAGGGTTTAGAAACAAATATGATAAAAACATTTTAGATAAAACACTTTAGTTGAGGGAGAGCAAATTTCTAAGCAGTATCTACCATATTCCTCTGTTTTATAATGATAATATAGCATAAATACTGAAAATAGCTAAAGGAATGTATAACCAAATAACTGACTAAAAATATCTCCTGTAGGTGAGACTGAAAGGGGCAGTTTATAACCATAAATAGCTACTTTACATATTTCTGGGAAGGTTTCATTTTTAAGTTTATGAAATCAGAAAAACCACAGGATAAATTTCAATTGGCTATGACTCTGAGGTACCTATACTCTGGCTTTTGGAAACAGATTATACCTGAAAATCGCTTTTTGAAATTTGTAGCAGATTTCCCCACACTAATAATGGAGGGATGCTGCCTGCTAGCTGTTTTACTAAAATGCTTGTCCCTAGTGGAAGGGAGGAGGGCAGAAACTTGAGACGAGTCTGGTGGTTGGAGCCCCTCTTCCCCGTGGCCCTGCTCCCCAGCCTTGCTCTGCCCAAGCCTGCACCTGTGGGCCAGGGGGCTGCACCTGGGGTGGGGCCGCAGGGGAGCTGAGCTAGGAAGGGACTTTACTGATGAAGCCCAGTAACCCGGGAATGTCTGCAGGCAACACAACCTGCCAGCCTCTCTATTCTATCCTCACATCCAACCTCCCCACTGCAGCACCAGGTCCTGGGGAACTGCAGGCAGGGTGGAAAAGTCCTAGGAGAACAGGGTGCAGTCCTGAGAAAGGGGAAGGGTGGCAGCCACTTTAGGAAGGTCAGAGGGTATGGGTGGGGCATGAACAATGGGACTGCAGAGTGAGGGTGTGACTCTGTGAGAAAGAAACATCAGGGGGAGCTGGGAAAGGTGAGCAGGAGACATGCATCCTGCTGCCTGACTTGATGAACCCCATCCCCCTGATGCCCCCTCTCTTGATTCCTGCCATTGGCCTCAGCTTCTGTGACTGCAGCTGGCCTTGAGCCTGGGCCTTTGGGCCCCTTGGGGAAAGATGCTTCCAGATCTAACAAAGACCAGGAAGGAGCTGAGGTCCTGGGGGTCGAGGAGGTACAGGAGGTGTGGGAGGGAAACTTGATTGCTGCACCATTCAGTGACCTCAAGAGGATGCTGAGGCAGAAGAAAGCGTTAACCAGATGCAGACCGAAGCACCCAAGTCCCGGAGGAGGTGGGAATGGAGAGTCGGGTAAGTGGGTACATTGATTACACTTCTGCCTTTCGGTCCCAGCCTCCCTACAGTAAGTATATCAGGAGCTGCTTCTGCCTCAGCCCCCTAGGGAAAGAGGGAGGAAAGAGGCTGAGTAAGACTGCGGGGGGAACGGCTTTGTCCCAGGCATTAGGAATAAGCCACAGAGCCAATGATCAGCCACCGGAGAAGCGCTAGTCTCCACTTAGAATAATCAATGGGTCTAGCCCAGAGGCAGAACTGAGCTACTCCTATATTCAATTTGAATTGTTATTAACTAATTAAAAGAAATCCTTTAGTGAAACCAAAATGTCCAAAGTAAATGGATTTTATGATAGAGTCCCATTATATATATATATATATATATATATATATATATATATATATATATATATATATATATATGACAATGTTTACCCAGGTACGGGCCTCACATTTACAATCCCTGATTCTTGGGAAGCTGAGGCAGGCTGATCTCAAGTTGGAGACCAGCCTGGGTAACTTAGCAAAATTCTGTCTCTAGACATTAATGAATTAAAGCAAAGTTTTTTTACACTGGATTTTGATTGTCTGACATCTTTTTATCAGCCAAATTTGCAAATATGTTCATGAGCACTTTCTGCCCTGTCAAGTGGAAACCACTGTTCAAGCCAGTTTCCCAAGTATTTGAAAACAGACTGTTCTTAAAATTATTAAACCTGGGGTTTGGACCTAGAATCCCTTGGCTTTGGGTTCACTCAGCACTTGAGTGAGTTACGTCTCTGCAGATCACCTGCAGAAACTGGTAAGATAACAATCCACAGCTGTGCCAGGGTTAAATGAGATAAAGGACAGAAACCAGGCACACATCACCCAGCACATTTTAAACTTAGTTTGCTTCCCTTTCGAATTATTCATTTATCTTTCAAAAATGTTTTCACCCATTAAAAATCCAATAAACTCTGGATGAGTATGTTAGAATCACAGGTAATTTTAAATGAAGGGCATATGTATTCATTAGGCTATTTATCATACTGATTTATTGTTGTCGATGTTAAATTCCATTACAACAAAACTATTTTTCCTTTTTCTTGGACTGAGGATCGAACCCAAGCTTTTCTCACTGAGCTACATCTTCAGCACTTTTTGTTTTTTAGACAGTGTCTCTCTAATTCACTCAGGCTGGATTCAAAATTGTGATCCTCCTGCCTCCCGAAGTGGTGGGATTACAGGCATGTGACACCGCATCTAGCAACTCCTTTTTAATATCAGCACAAAAAATCAGATGCTGCTCTCCACCCTCTGCTCTCAGCCCCTGGTCTGACCACCACGTCGCCAACAGTCTTTCCTGGACTGAAGTTGGCATCCACCATACGCAATTCTCAGTCCTAGTCCTGGTTTTTGTCTCATTTGTATCTGTGTCTGGGCTGTGGGTCTATACCGCACCTTCCTGAACTGACCTGTGTAGATACCTCCTATCCAGCACCTGTTTAAAATCTGCGTATGGCAGTAGAGGGTATGTGAAGAGGGCATTGCTAAGCCAACGTCGGTGACTATCGCCCTCTGCCGGTCATTTACGAGGACGTGCAGACAAGAGAACATTACTCTGTCATCCATCGGTTTCCATGTTGAATGTGATTTTCATCATTATAATAATGATTTTTTTAGGCTTCAAAATTTGGCTGAAACCATGACTGTGGCCCTTACCAAAGATTAAAAACTAGTAGATCTATGTCCAGTTTCCAATGTGTGTGAATAAGCCAGCATCCCAGTGGACACTGGACACCACAGTCAACACTCACCCAGCACATCCCAGGGCATCGCAGAGGGCAAGGCTCACCATCACCCGCTGTATCCATCAGTGCTTGCTGGAGGAACAGGTTCAATACAAGATATAGTTAGAGAGAGAGAGAGCGAGAGAGAGCGCTGTGGTTAGGACCATGTTACAGAAGCTGTTTGGTCGTGAAGTATAGTCTTAATTAAGCCTCATAAAGTCCCTGAATCACCACATCTGATTATTGACACAATTGTTATTTGGGGAGGAATAATTGTTCTTAAAGCTCAAGCAAAAGAACCAGAAAGAATTGAAATTCTCAAAATGAAAAGTATTTGAGATACAAAACAATAGAGGATCAAGAAGTGTTTGTGTGCATGTGTCCATATGACATATATCATATATAAATATACAAATTATTCGAAAAATATTTAGCATGAACATTAAAAGCAACTGCACTTAAAAGTTATGGGGACTACGAAACTAACCAGAGTTGGTAGTTATTAGGCCGATGTGCCAGTTTCTGCTCCAAATGCTATACAGTATCTTATTTCATTCTAATCCTCATAAGAGTTCTTATAGGTATCATTCTTACATTACAGATAAGAACACTAAGCTTAGTGAGATTAGATCCCTCACACAGGATCACCCAGATCACAGCAAAACTAATAATCAAATTGTCTTGGTTATTTTTCTCTTGTTGTTGAGACAAAATATCTGAATGAAAGAAGGAAAGGTTTCTTTAGCTTACAGTTTTTGGAGGTTTCAGTCCACACTCAGCTGGCTCCAAGGCAGGGTGGCATGGCTAAGGGGCAGCCACTCATGGCCCCTTCAAGCAACAAGAGCTAAAGGGCAAAAGAGACAAGCACACTTCCTTCCCTCCCTTATATTGTATGTACCCTACCCTGGATGGGTGCAGCACTCAAATGCCAATCCCAGCACTGGACAAAGAACCAATCACAAAGCTCAGTTGCCTCCATGACTGCATGAGGCTTCAGAGAGACATTAAATACAAACCATAACACAAATAAAAATTGTGTAACTGGTACCAAAACACAATTAGATAGGAGCAATTTATTCTGATGTAGGCTAACTATAGTCTACCACAATATATGTATATTTCAAAATAACTGAAACAGTCCAAGATGCATATAGAAATGATAAATGTTTGAGATGAAATGCTAATTACCCTGGTTTCATCACTAAACGTCATATACACATATAAAATCATCACACTGTGCTTCATAAATATGTATAAATATCAATTTAAAAACAGCCTACCTGATTCTAAAAACTCTGACCATTGCATCATGCTGCCTCCTGGTGGGAAGAATTGGTAATTGCAAACTGAATTCTTTAGAATTCTTTCTGCACTGGAAACATAAGATGATCAGCAAAGCACTTTTTATTTCTAGCATTCTTCATTGCACCAGAGTTAGGAACACATAGATGTATCAAATTGATTCTTATTCCTCAGTGACATACAAAAACCACAAGGTGCAGGGCCCAGTCAGCCACCAGAAGGAGGCAAGAGCAAGGCAGGAGATGCCACAGGCTTCTTCGCCAAGCAAGTACAGAGGTTCAGCAGGGCCCAGGAGAAGGGGACTTCGATAATTGAGGAAAACTATAGGAACTAAAGATGAGGGACCTGAACAAAGTACCAGTAGCTTCTACCAACAGGCAGGCTCCGAGCTGTGCAAGGAAGTGAAAGACTTTCTTAGCGGAGTCAAAGTGATGCATGGGAGTTCAAAGAGAGTGTCAGGGATCCTGAAGGAGACCTACAGCAGGGAGCCGGTGGGCCCATCCTAGCAAATCACTATCTCCACTGGGTAGACGCTGAAGGGAAATTGAATGACCAGGTTTTGAGGACCACAGAAAACTATGCCACCCAGTTCAGTGAGATTAAGGTCAGAATTGCCTAGTAGGTTAGAAAGCTGTGGACTGTTTCAGTGCCCGATACCATCCAGAGGCAGTGAAGAATACTAAGAAGAGAGGTCAGGCCAAGACTGCCAAGACAGAGGAAGAGTTCAACAAAGCCCATGTTGCGTTCGAAGATCTGAACCAGGAATTACTGGAGGAACTGCTTGTAATCATATTGGAGGTTATAATATTTGCAAATTAAGGGATGTCTTCCACTTGGAGGCGAGCAAGCTGGAGAAGCAGCATTGCAACAGAGCCTTGGTGGTGAAGGGATGGTCCAGCAGAGCAGGCTCACTGTAGTCATCTCTCCTCCGGTCTGAACATCTACCTTGCCAGCCCTCCTGCCTCGCCTACCAGTCCCTCTGAAATTTCCTTGATGAGTGAGGGGTGAATCTGTCTCGGCAGCTGGAGAAGAGCTGACACCTGATACATCCCAGGGAGAAGATAATTCTGACATTCAGTAAGAGTCCTTAAAAGATGAGACAGTGCCGGAAGAAAGGCCTGAAGCAAACTCCTCTGAAGAGGAAAATACTCTACCCTCATGCAATGGCTCAACCCAATTCCAACCCTCTCCCACCATTGAGGGTGACAGGTCCCAGGAGGAAGATCTCCCTTGCTCCCCAGCTCCATCAGACAGAGCTCAAACCCTTCCAGGGTCATCTTCCTCTGTCCCCAAAGTAACCCTCTGACCCTGCACCTAAGGATCTGAACAACCAAAAAGAGCTCAGAGGACTGCAGCGCCCCCTAGTGAGCCTCCTCTTGCCAAAGCCTCTCCTAGCCTAAAGATCTTGCAAACTGGGACTCCAAGTCCTGGGGCCTCCTTAGAAGCCTCTGCTAATCCAAAATCACTAGAAAAGCCATGAAGAGCTCATGAGATCAGAGAAAAGGAAAATTCCCATGAAGAGAACTCAGAAGAACTTGGCACTTCCCCTCTCCTTGCATAGTTCTTGGGGTTTTTCAGAGCCTGGAGATTCAAAGATGAAATGTGGAGAACAATAAACTGATCTCAGCTGACTCTCCTGAGGGTGACAGCTATCAGATTCATGTCTCTGTGGTTCCAGGAGAAAATGCTATCTCAGCACCTAAGCCTCAAGAAGGGGTGTATGTAAATCAAAATGCATGACCCTGAACCTGCTAATGGTTCCCCTACAAACATCTCCCCAGAGAAGTTTCCCGACGAGAGGGAACAAGCCCAAGGGCTACAAAGCCAGCATTCACTTCCCAATTCTCAGGGGTACAGATGCTGGTCATCTCTAAAGACCTGGCAATAATGGAGGGGAAATGGAGGGGAGGCTGGCAGGCTTGGAGAATAAATTTTCAGACTCTGGGAACATTTTAATTCAGGTTTTAGCATTACCAGAAGACTAAGACTTTACATAATAAAATGAACTGTAGTGACTATAAGAAGCAAAAGTATCTACAAATTTGCTTGTCCACACAGAGACACAAAACCACACATACTTAGAAGACAGTGAATAAATGTACCTTTGATTTACTACTCCCCTTCCAAGACTTAAAACCAAATGAACAGATTCTGAGATAGTTATTAAAGTATGATCTTACTATTTAAAAAAGCAAACTGATTCCTAAGTGTCGTGATGTTTTGACTAAAATTACGGCAATCCATTCCACCTGGAATTTACAGTTTACATATTATGACTAATTCATACGTCTCACATCCTGATGGAAACTATATAAAGCTCCACAAGGACCATAACCACAAAGCTCTGATTCACTTTTGTTTTCCCAGCGTCAAGAACAATGTCTTTGACCCTGGATGTACTCACAAATGACTGTGTCCACAGGATTAAAATGAGATGAAAGCATGGCTACGCTCCTCTCTTCTGGAAAAGGAAAATGAAGTAAAAAGTGAAAACTATAGACATTCAGAGTTAGAAGTAAAGTTAAACATCATGTATTTAATTCATTCTGTTTTATTGGTGATCAAATCAGGCCAAGAGCTTTGCTATCATTGGCATTGCTATTATTAGCAATAATCATTATCATTTCTACTATCATTTCATTCACCTAAGGTATTTAATGGCTGAGTATTCTACTTTTTTCATCCACTAAGAAATATCCCCAGAGAAAAAGTTTCAGTAATTCTTTGTCTTTTTCTTCTGAGTTAGAGATTTAGGACCCACAATCCTCTGATCCTCTCTCTCTCTCTCTCTCTCTCTCTCTCTCTCTCTCTCTCCCTCTCTTTCTCTCTTCTTTCTCTCTCTCCCTGCCTCCCTGCTCTCTGTCTGTCTGTCTGTCTGTCTGTCTCTCTCCCTCTCTCCATATACAGACAGATTTCCCTCAGTGCATGGAGAAAGAGACAGAGACATGCAGAACACAAATCACTCAATCAGCAATTCTAGTTCTAATCCTTGAGTTACAATCATTTTCTTTATTGGAGATATTCTGGAAGAAATCTACTTACCATTTTTATTCAAATGCAGCATACTATGTGCATGTGTATAATTTCCTATTTCTGTGCCATTTTCATGGCATGAAAGAAATAACCATTTGTAATTAATTTTAATTTAGATTTGTAGTCATCGTGTATAATTTCTTTTTTTGTTGTTGCTTTTTTTCCTTTATTTTGTTTTTTGTTGGTTTGTTTTTTGGTACCAGGGATCGCACTCACAATCTCGTGTTTGCCAAGCAGGCACTAACACTGCTGAGCTAAACCTCCACCCCTATGTATGATTTCTAAACCCTTTTGTTGCATCTCCCAAGATGGAATAATAAAAATAATTCTTTCCTCAATGAAATATTTTACATTAATAGTGTCTGTTTCTTGGGCTAAGTGTAGTATCCAAAACAAAAACAAAAGCGACTTCCAAAAAAAACCCCTTTTATACTGATATGTAGATTGCTTTTTTCTTGATCCAAAGAATCAGCCACATGTTTGGAAAGATAAAAAGAATGACTCATATCCAAAGATGTTCTTTCATAATGGAACAATGGAACAATATAATATCCCTAAAAACTGCATGGAGTTAAGCAAAGCCAAAAAGAAAAGAAATCTGGGAGCCTAACACAGGCCTGATGGCAATGCTCTCCAGATAGCTGTGAGAGCCTAGCGGAACACAAACTTTCAGGACCTGTGAGAACATTTTAGTGACCTTTGAATACTCTTCAAATTACATTCAGGTATACCTGAAATGATGGTCTATTAGTATAATATGGAAATTCAAACTAGAATTTTGGTGGCTGAGCAATAACAAAAACAAAAAACGTTTTTTATCCTGGAAAATATTTCCGTGTTCCCAGGCAGGTAGAGGAAGTGAGGGCCGTGAGTGGCACCTTGGACTGTCCGTCCTCCCGGGATGCCTGCTCATCACTGTCCTTTTCCTCGTGGCAGGATGTAATCTGCAGATTTCCTGGAACAAACTCTCCCTGTCACATGCCTCTGCCCTACTGCACCAGGTAATGTCTGCCTAACTGTGGAGCGCAGTGTTAGGAAATGCACTAGCTGCACAGCAAACCACACCATCAGCTCGGCTTTGCATTGCTTTGCTGCAATAGAGACGTTGGCCTCCACCTGCTAGTTTGAGTACTTGTTTCCTCTTTTTGCCAGAACATAGATAGGGAACATGTGGGAGACCCCAAAACTCACTTTGCATTTGGCTGTTAAACACATCCTATATGCTTTATATATGTTTTTTTGTTTTTGGTTTTTTTTTTGCTACTGGGGTTTGAACTCAGGCCTCGTGTGCTTGCCAGGCAGGAGCTTATGACACGGAGCTAAATCCCCAGCCCTTTGCTGTTAAGTTCTTAAAGAACTAAAACTCTTCACTGTGTAGCAGACTTACTAGGGGTGGAAAACCCTAACCCTAAATTTCCCTGTCAACTCCATCACTTTTTCTATCGCAATCTGTGAGTTCGGGAAATAGACATGTCCCCTAGTCCAGAATGATGCTGTGTAGGTCTCCGGCAGTTGTTCAAGGATAACAGTTGCCCAGGGCCAATTCCTACACAATTTCTCATCCCTGTTCTCCCCTGTGACGTTCTTAATATATTTTGACTCTGTGTAGCGCCCAGACACACTTTGATTCCTCTCAGATTTCTTTCTTCTACTGAGGACCACTCAAGTCAAATACCCTTGCTGTCACTGGGCTGTATACCTTTTTCATGAGACCTGTAGCCTTTCAGTGGCTCCAGCTTCATGCAGCAATACTGGGGTTACCACTTTGCCTCGAGGCCTCATGCCTCTGATTCTGATCCACCACAGAGGATAATCCTGACTCATGGAATTAGCCTGCTCTTAAGGGTGGGAACTCATCTCTACCCTTTTTCCTCCTGGGAACAAAATTTTCACCACGTGAGGTTTTTTTTTCCCTGCCTAAGCTCCATTTTATCTACTTAACAGTTTATTTGGGATGTTTTATGTATATGCTTACACTGAAACTGTTGCATTTTGTATTTTATGCTATCTTGTAAGCTTGGGTACAAGCACTATGCCCATGGTCTATAAAATGAGTTTGGTGATGTCTGCAATACAGTGGTGCCCAACCAACCTACTGTTAATATAAGGAAAGCTATACCCTAGGAGGCTAAAGTTCTCAACATAAAGCAAACAGAGGAATAAACTAACACACCTTACCATGTTAAAAATGTCAACCCCAGAAATGATCTTGAGCACCATATTGCTAGAGGAAGGGGGTTGTTATTTAAAAGCAAGAAAAAACTCATTTAATAAAGTCAACTAGATCAGCACACTTTTTGGAGGAAGTTGCTTAACTACTTTAGCAATTGTTTTCAGTGATTATTGCTCATTTAAGCTATTTCTTCAGTTCTAAGGCGTATTTCCAAAATCATGTTTTAATGAGATTTCCAAATTTATCAAAATAGTGTAGATAGTACATTTCCCTAATCTTTTCTAATAGCTGTTTTATGTTCTTCTTGACCTTGCAGCTTTTACTTTAGCTGTGTTCTTTGTTTCCTTGAGAATTCTTTTTGATTTGACTTTTCCTTTATGAACTAGTTTGGTTAATTTACACTACTAGTTATATTTCTTGTTTAATGCCCTATTTTATGTTGGCCTATTTTTTTTGTTGTTGGTGGTGGTCTATTTTCTCAATAGTAAAATTTTAAAGTTAATCAACTTCCTTCTAAAATATTTTAACATACTTTTATTTTTTCCTTTTTAAATTCCAGGCATAATTATTATTTTTTTATCTTTACTCACTTTTTAGACATCTGAGTTGATTTCTTCAACTCAACAATTTTTAACTTGTATTAACTGGACACTCATTTGATAACTTTCCACATTTTTCTGTCTCTTATTTCTTCCCTCTATGAACTATCTTTAATCAGCTAGATGTGGTCTACAAATCATGCGTATTCTAGATAAGGCCTACTTCTTAGACAGGACCCAGTGCCCCACTATTTGTGTCCACCTTATCTTTGCATTATTTATGGCATAGTTAGGAACTGTAATCACTGAGTGCCCAGAAAAGGATTAAGTCTTTGGCAGAACCACAACTGTGGTCATTTCTAAAATCTGTTTCTTCAGTGCTATTTGTCTACTTTCTAATCAGCAAAATTCCAGGATCCTAGGTGTGGATTCATAGAGAGCAGGGACAGAAATCTATCTTCTTGAAACAAGTTTTTACCATGTCCAGCATTTCCTATTATGATGTGTTATGGTTTGTGTCTGGGTGTGTGTGCCCCCAAAGGCTCATGCAGTCATGGAGGTATCTGAATCTAATGTCTGTGATTGGTTCACTGTCTAGTGCTGGATTGGCAGTGTGAGTGCGGCACCCACCCTGAGGCTGGCAGCCAGTATATTATGTAAGGGAGGTGTGCTTTTCCCCTCTTTACCCTGTTCACTCTTGTCGCTTGTAGCCATCATAAATGGTTGCCCCTTAGCCAAGTGACCCTGGCTTGGAGCCAGCTGAGTATGGACTGAAATGTCCAAAAACTATAAGCTAAATAAACCTTTCCTTCCCTAATTTTGGGCATCAGGTATTTTGTCTCAGTAATGAAAGAAAACTAACCAAGACATAATGGAATACAGCAAACATTCAATACAGTAAATGCTTATGATAAAATATTACTGTCACAATTCTGAGTCAAAAACAGCATACACCCATGACACTGCATCTTGTCATCCTCACTCAGGCTGTCGTCATGGTAATAGTTTCATATTTTTCCCCCATTCAAACTTTCTTCACCCTAGGTTTTCATTGTTTTCCTAAGAGATTTGATCACAAGCAGCCCTTTGTTAAAAATCACTAGTGGCACTCTAGTGCCAAACTCTAGAAAATTTTGACTAACTTTCTAGCTTCATCTCTAGTTTTATAAACTATCCACTAAAGCCTGGTCCAGGAATAGGCCCTCATGTTCACTCTTCTGTAACCTTTCTAGGCCCACTCCCTATAATTCTGAGTACCTTTTCTTGCTTGGAGGTTTCACTTCTAACACCCCAAATCACTCTGACTTCCTGATTCCACAGCAAAAATTATTTCCTTACTCTATACTTTAGTATTTTAAATATAATTTAACTATATTAATTACTTGCCTCTGGGCTAATTCCTTAGAGCAATTATTTTATCTTTTCATAATAAACTATTATAAGAATGCCTAGTAGTTACTACTACCAATTACTTTACTACTACCAAGTACTGCTCAAAAGGCCTAAATTCAGTTTTTAACATTAGACATTGTATCTCCCTACACTACACTGGAAACCAAGTCATAGCATTTTGCCTAGGAAATGTGTTCTGACCTACAGTTATCCTCAGAATTAAACAATTTAATTTTAAATTTGTATTAGTGTTCTTGGATCCTGATAACCAAATTCTACCTCAACATTGTTCCTAGGTACTGACTTTTTCTTCTCACAGATGGGAAAGTTGGAAAAGTAGAAACTCTGGATGTGGCTACAAAAGTCAAATTTCACTAGCAGCTCTTACACTTAGTGTAAGTTAATAAGCTCCAAGGTTCAAATTCTCACTTTGAAAAATATGGTTTATGCAGTTTTTCTTTACTGCAATGAGATTTTAAAAACACTGAGTACAAAGTAGCCTTAGAAGTTTATACATTTATTTCATTACTCATCTGTGGTACGGAGGATTGAACCAAGGGCCTTTTGAACATCCCCAGTTCCCCCCTCCAATTTGAAATTTTGACCCAGGATCTCACTAAATTGCCCAGGATGAGTTCAAACTCACCACCCTCTTGCCTCACGTCCCACAGTAATGCGATTAGGCAGGTGACACCATGCCTGACTAAAGAAAATTTTTAACTACAATCTGTCATGCAACTGGCATGGACTCTCCTATCATCATTTCATGATGAAGTTAATGCATCTGTCACTTGCCACTTACAAATGGAGAAGGAAAGGTAGTATTTGTAATTTAAATACTTGAAATACAGGGTGGATAGACTTAAAGCCTGACTTTTAAAAATCTTTCGTATCATCCTTTTTCAATTATCCACACTGATATTCTGCCTAATAGATCCTAGGTGTATTATATCAGAGTAGGACTATTTGCTATCTTTCTTTTCACAAAGATGTATCAATAGATTCACAGCATTTGCATGATCAGAATTCACTGTATTTTAATTTCTTCTGTATTATCTACTCTGTGAACATATCCACCATACTGTGCCTGACACATGGAAATCAAATGTTTAATAGTCATTAACTTTACAATCTAATTATAAACCATTACCTCCCAGCATTAACCACATCAAGTGATAAACCAATATAACGAAAATCAAGCTTCAGAGAGTTCTCCAAAGATTTAATGAACGCAAGATGCAGTGTAGCCATATTCTATGAAATGTGATTAGCAACAGGAAGAATGCAGCCCTGCTGAATCAAATAGAAGTATTATGAGACACCTAAAACTCTTATACATATAATTGCTATAATGTAGACAGTTTGATAAATAAGGTTATCTCTTGTGCTTTATCTACTTTAGATTGTATATTTTAAATATAGATGTCACACATAAAGGCTATAGACCTTATTCTCACAATTTATATGGCAAGACCCAGCGTTTGGTATAAATAACTTATTTCCATGACAAATTTTAAAGGATATCACTAACGTTCACTGTCATTTGTGTAGTCTTTTGGTAAGGGGGTGGCTAGCATCTCTTTACTCTCTGTAAGTGCTCTAGGCTGATGGATAAACACACTAAATTTAACACCTTGGTTGTTTGCAGCTCTGACAAAACCACTATTCGCAGTCATCGTGATGGCTTTTAGGGTGTCTCCTGTCCCAAAAATCGTTAATGAACGGCTGTTAATTTTTGAACTAGCCACTAGTCTCAAGGCACGCTCGGAAGGCTGGTCTGGTACTACAGTGATTCGCTTAATTAGCACAGCAGCCCTCTCTCTCTCCCCAGGTCCTCCTAATGTATCTAAAATAGACTGAAAATCCTTGACAGCAGATTCACAAGCAAACAACTCCTTGTCCTTCATGAACGCCTCTAGCTGAGGTAGAACCTGCTCTTTCCTCTCTTGTTCTGCTTGTTCTGTGAGTACTTTTTCTTTGAAGATAAAGTGGCAACCTCCATAGCTAAGAGCAGACACATAAGTGATTAAGGTAGTTATGTCCAGATTGACTCTTTTACACACATCAACCTTAATCTCTGTTGGAAATGCAACACTTGCTAGGATATTTTCTCGGTCTACTCTGGTCACTTGCAAAAGTTCCAGACCCTCATCATCGGAGTCACTCTCACTCAGCTGTAGCTCTTCAGGGTGATCTGGCAGAGAGTTCACCGCCACTATGTCTCCCCTCACAGATATACCCATTTCTTTCAGCTTCTCTGCCATGGGGCTGGAGACACTGTTGTAAAATGCAAAGATGATGTGGGGGTTGCTATACTGCACGGGCTGCTGGTGACTGGCCTGGAGAAAGTCTTCAGCCTGCTCAATGATGCTTTTATCACCATACTGGCCTCTGCCCAGCCAAATGTTATGCAGTGCTTCAGCCTTCCGGCCAATGGCTTTCACCCAAGTATGGCCACCATTTGCAACGACATCCACCACAAGGGTCTGCTTTTCTCCCAAGGTATCTGTGTAACCAAAGACATGAAGAACACTAACAACTTCTTCCAGGTTTTCTGCAGATTCCACGATGGCTCTCAAATGTGTTAGATTCGTGCTTTTCAAATGAGATTCTTTAATAGCTACTTTTCCAGCTTCTACTTTCTGTAAAAATTTTAATTCTGCCTTCAATTTGCTGCACAGCTTTGCACCACCTTCTATGCCACCTTTTCTTGATCGAGAAAGTGACTCTGCTCTCTTGATCAGTTCCTTGGCCATGGCGATTCGTTCACAAAGCATGGAGTGTGCAGACATGCTGACAGCATTATTCCTTTCCTATGAAAAGACAAAAAACAAGGCGAATTCAAACCCTTCTCCAAAATGACAAGGACTTAAAAACCTCAATTTCGCGACAAAGTTTATGGGGGCTAAGTCTATGAACCTGGACTTTTGTGAGTCTAACTTTGAAGGGCCTCCTTCCCTTGATTGCTAAGGAAAGCCATACGGTACTTTGGAACCTTCCATAGGTATGTTGGATCCTGGCACATTTGTTTAGAGCTTCATTTCTTCAGAAGCCAGGGAATACACTGCTGTCCCAGCTGAGAAATAACTTTCAGAACACCCAACTAAAATACTTAACATGAAACTAGGCAGGCAGCAGCTGGTAAGCAGGGTGAAAGCCGGCGTGTGCACCCCTGCCCAGGCCACACTTGCCTTCTCTCCTCCACACGGTCTTTACCCTGCTCCTCCCAGCTCCGCTGGGCACTGAGTCCTGACCAGGAAGCAGGACCGGCTCAGCTGCACTTTAACAGACCGAGGCGGCCGCGGCCCACTCGTCCCACACTCTGGCTGGAGGAGGAGAGACGCCAACTCCACCACACAGAACCGGCTGGAGCGGAGCTGGACTGAGCTGGCCGCAGGCCGCAGGCCACAGCCAACCCGGGTCCGTGCCGCGGACGCGCCACCGCGCCTCCCTCGAACAGGCTGCCCACCCCTTCCTTCCCGGCTCCTCACCCGCAGCGCCCAGGACCCGAGCGTGAGCGGGCGGCGCGGGCACGCGAAGCCGGGACCCCCGGACCCCTCACGCCGGGAGAGCCCGCCTCACTTGGCGCCGGTGCCGCTCAGCCAGAGGACCAGCCGCCAATGGCACCTCCCGCATCACGTGACCTCGCTCTGACCGACGCCGAGCCCGCGGTTCCCAGGCGGCTGCGCGGCCTGTGGGATCCTGCTGACGCCAGCGCGGCGGCCATGTTTGTTAAGGGCACCTCCTGTTGTCTGCGGAACAAGGCCTGGAATTCCCAGAGACTGGCCCTCAGAACCAGGAGACAGGGGGCGGAGCGCCAGCTCAGCCAGGGCGCGGGTGGGGCTCCACTGTACTATGCTGAATCCCCACTGAAACTGTGCTGTTACAAAACAACTGTGGTGGTGCACGCTTGTAATCCTAGCACTCTGCAAGGCTGGGCAACTGAGACCTTGTCTCAAAAAAGGGCCGGGGATGTGGCATCTGCTCCTTCTCCACCCTCTAAGGGACAGAAGTGTTAAAGGGGGAAAACCTACCAAGACAAAAGCAAGACAGACAATGATGCAGACAGGATAGACCCTAACACTTTCAGAAGCAGCCATAACTCAGTACCACTGCAGGCGTTGTTCTAAAATGTTCCACGCGTATCATCGTCTTCCTAACCTAAAAAGCAACATACCGTATTTACAGGTAAGTGAGCCACAGGTAAGTTACTTAAACCCAGAGGACCTCTAGGCAGAGCTGAGAAAAGTGCCTGCAGAAGAGGTTATTAAACCAGTGATTCACAACACCAAAGACGTTGAAACTTCAGATACCTGGAAGGTGGTAGGCAAGACAGGTCTGCCTGAGGAACAACAAAGTCCCTTCTCCTACCCACCACAGCTGGGCCATTCTGTGCCCTTCCGGGGCAGGACCAGAACTTGGGCGCTGAAGATAGGGAGACAGGGGTTCCTGATGGAAGATGGTAAAAGAGGTGCCACTAGGAATACTATGTCCTAGAGAATGGGAGGGGGGCCTCTCTGCCCCTCCAGGAACGCAGGCATCCCTCTGATCCCCACTCCCACCCAAACCGTTTTTCTGTATTGAAATGAAGCAAATGAAAGCCCTCAGAGGAATTCAGCATCCCCAGAAAGCAGGGCTGACCTCATTCACAAATGCTTCCAAACATTTTTAAAGAAATGGGAAGTGTAATAAAGTGGTTTTAAAAAGTATCTTGTAACTAGAACCTTCAAATAAAAGACTATTTTGCCCATAAAAAAAATTATTTTTGAGATGACAAAGAACAGGCAACAGTTTCTCAAAAGTAAAAAGCATCTCCAAAAAGCTGAGATGTTTAGTAAGTAGCAATTTCCCACAATCAATGTAATCATGTATGGCAAACATGTACTTATAAAAAAAAGAAATTTAAAATATTCCAAAAAATTCCAAATTTTAAATATCAACAGATAAATGGGGGGGGGTGGATCTACTGGAGAGACTAGAGATAAAAATATACAGCCAAAACAAAAAGGTCTAGTATCCCATTGACAGAAGTTTAAAGCCAAAAATGAAATTTCACTGCAGATATAACAAAACCTAAGAGTTGCAGGGGGTTTGGTATCACATACAGAGGTAGTATTAGGCTTCCATCAGCAACACTAGAATTGAGAAAGGCATAATGCCTTCAAAATGTGAAGACAATTTATTTCTAATCTAGAATTTTTGAACCCAGCCAACTCAGAGAATATAGTTTCAAGCAACCTATTACCCTGGATTGGTAGAGGCAGACAGAAAATTCTGGGAGATGTTGGGGACAGAATTGCTACAGCTTACATATTTGCTGCTATGAAGAAAACAGCATACAAAGCATTTTCTAGTTTTCTTAGGGAAAGCTGGCAAGAATTTGAGAGATGGCTACACAAGAAACAACAGACAGAAAGCAACAAAAAGAAAAGCCCCAAACCCAGTAAAGCAATATAAACTACAAGAAAGATACAAGGAAACAGTCAAAGCATACAGTCACAAGAAAAACCTTTTAAACTAAGCATGATTAACTGAGTAAACTGAGGCAGGGAAAAGGGCTGTGAGGGTGACACAAGAATGCTATATTCTCATCTGGCAGAGCAGAATATTAACTTACCATTTTAAAGTGTGGGGTCAAAAAAGCACCGGATGAGACATCTAAAAACACGTGAGGGCAGAACTCAGGACATCTCTGATGAAGTGCTACCTCACATTTTAAATATATGCTCATGGTTAGTGAGTTATTTACCTGGCTGCCAAGTTTGGCTAGTTCTATAAGCAACAGGGTAGAGGGCAGAGTTCAAGTTGCAGAACCACGAGGCCCTGTGACGCTGACACAAAAGGAGCCCTGGGCTGCTTTTCAGGAAATCGGGATTCTAATCCAATGGTGTGACCAGCCCCTCCTCCATGTTTCTGGAAATCACAGAACATGTTTGCTGCTTTGTACAGTGAGGGGTCAGAGAACTTACCTACACTGACAAGGAGACACTTGGATAGAGGTGAGGTTACACACTGAGTTTTAGTGGGATACTACTATGAAAACAAGTGGGTAATATATGAAAATTTTTCTGATGTTCTTTATTGATGTGCAATATTTTAGCATGCAGTAATCATAAACTCTGTATTGTTCCTATTTACCCCTCCCTTCTTGCTTATATGTGAATTTTAAACATATCTGTTTCTCTAAAAATAATTGCTTTGTAATGGTAAATTCATGGTTCAGTAAGGAACTGGGACAAGGAAAGGCTGGAACAAAGTGAAAATTGATGTTTCTTAAGACACAAATTCAACTCAAAGTGTGTATGTTGAGGGGGGCTGCAAACATTTAGGAACATTACGACAGTAAAAGCAGGAACTGCGTCTCCCAAGAACTGAACAAAAAAAGAGCATCTTAACAGTAAGGACAATGAAAACAGCACAAAGACTGGAATCAGAGGCAGTTTCAATTGGAACTGGACTTTGGGGCTGGAGGCAGAAACTGAACCTGGATTTAATACTCTTCAGCCAATTTTTCCTCCCTTTATTCTGTAAAATGAATTGTTAGTGCCCAATAAAAACATACATGCATTTTCCTTTTGTCTTAAATTTATATATCTTTACTCTCTCCTCCTTTGCTTTGCAGAAATTTGGCATTCCTCTGGGTTTTTAATATGGGATACTAGAAAGAGCCTACATAAATTCAAGGGCAGCTAACAATGTATTTAACTATTAATCATGCCAGGCTTTACCCTTGCTTTATGAAATATAGTTTAAAAAAAAAAACTCCCTATTTTTCTAAGCCATTCCTTTTCATTACTGTGTTCATTTTCTAGTGTGCTGGAATCACAATACACCAGCAGCTCAGAAGGAGAGGTTTGCAGACAAGGTCTTGAAGACAGACACCTTCAAGCAGGATGCCAAGGTGCCATCACCCATCTCCTAAAATGCTTCTGCCACCCTAACAAGACATGTGCCATGGGGAAAATAGCAGAACTGTAAGCCCTGTCAAAAATGCTCTAAGATAAGGCTTCTCCCCAAAACTTAGCTAAATCTTAAATGCTTTTTAGCTATATTTAAATCCTGGAACTATCTACTATCTCTTTATATTGTTAAGACTAATGACACTCATGAATTCTGCTTTATCAACAGACAGATAATCAACCAATCAGATAATTTGATTTCTTGTTTCCTAAGATGCCATAAGAAAATAAATAAATCCAAAGAAATAAAACCACCTCATCTGTGAATTCTCCACTATTGGCTTCCTCATAAGAACCTTACTTACAGCAAAGGCTCTGATTAAAAGACTGATAAGGGACAGCCTGAAGCCAGTTCTGACACTTAGGATTCCTATTTTACTTTCAGTACTGATGTCCAACCGTGAACTAAAAAAATCTATACAATTTAGAGATTTGTGATAGAGAAACCATCAGGACAAGCAGACCACAGCTTACTTAAATGTTTCCCTCAGGAGACGCTTGTGGCTCAGCTCTCATAGTACAGTCAAACCAAGCAAACTTGTTAGAGCTTTCAAAGATACCAGCCCACTGCAGCACAAGTACCATAAGCTCACCATCACTGCTCTAGGGTCTCACTGATCCACACCTACATGCACTCGACACCTGTGCCTATTTGTGTCCTGGGTCCATGAGAGTTTGCAGCTCCAAAAGCGACTTACCAAAACCAACCCTGTACTTTACAGAAACAGAAGCATTATTGCTAGAAATGGGGTGGTGATCTGACTGAACCAAAGTACACAGAATGGAATAGTGGTTTCATCATTTTGCCTTGCAGTGTAGTTTCTAAAAACCAACTATAATGAACAGCAGGGGGGAAAAAAATGTTTGGTGGTAAAATGTTGGTGAAATGTTAAAAGTTTACTAACTCCTAAAAATCTGGAAGTTGGATTTAACAGTTTATTATGATTTGTGTCATTTTAAAAACATCAGTCCATTAAACCATGTAGAAATAAGTATGCAAAAAGTCTGCAAAACAAAACATACTTTAAACATGTTTAAGTAGATAGATTATCTGAAATCGCAGGTCTCTCCATCACGTCATCATTACGCGATGGCCGCCAAGTAGTCCTTAACCTCGGTGGGAGTGAGCCTCCGGAAGCCAGCCTCGTTGCAGATGCCCACCTCTATGTTGTCTTCGGTCATCTGACCTTCAAAGCTCTCCTGCCAGGGAGGGAGGAAAAACGGTCAACTTCCCAAACACTCCGTTAGAAAACCCCAATTCAGTTGAAGATGCTGAGCTAACCTTCAGAGTTAGGATTGCTGTGTGAATGGCATCTTCGAGCTCCAAATCTTCATTATATCTAAAGAAAATGTTAAACAATGACTTTATGGTACTGCTTACATTCCTTAGGACTACACAATTACGGTAACAACATTAAGGTTTTCTAAACATCTGAGAAACTTAAAACATTATGCATTCCTCAAAATCATCTCACGGAGACAGATGTCCCCAAATAAAAGACTACTATTTGGTACTTAATCCTAAACATCATGGAAAGAATACAATCCTAAAATGAATTTATTTTAGGAAACTTAAGTATCAATGAATTCATGTAATTGGGGTGTTGGCGGCAGCATACATTATAATAATTTTTAAAAAGAAAGCAAAGAAGCAAACCTTTGATAAAATCTGGCTTGTTCTTATAACTTGTATGTTAAAATGTGAAATATTTGAAGACTCACTAATAAATACAAGTTAAAGAAAAGTGCTTTATGACCCTATGGCAAAGTTTACCATACATCTTTAATAACTTCAATATTAGTATTACATGAAGGCTGTAGGGAAGGATCATCTGTTAGTCAAAGCCAATTATACAGTTTTTCTGTTCAAAGCAGGCCTCTCTTGGACTGTGTAACAGTGGGTGTCGAAGACAGCTGGGCGCAGGGTCTTTCAGTCTGCTCCATACCAAGTATGTGCGTCCACAATTTTTACTGTCATATATAGCATCATTAAACCACTTAAAACTTTTTCTTTTTTTTTTTTTAATGGTGGGAAAAATGAAGTGAAACGACATAAAACACTTAGGACACAACTAGAAGAATGCAGAAAATAATGTCCTAAGACATGAATCATAGAACCACTCAATATACTGAAGTTTAGGATGCCAAGATGTTGACAAGTTTTTGTTTGCCTATAACTAGGCTCAAGTACAGAGATAGAACAAATTTATTTAGATTCATAAAATTACGAAAAGTGTCTAAATCCTTAAAGTGAGTTTGCCAATGAATCCAGTTACAGTGAGCCTACCTTTTCTCAAGGAAAGTTTTCCCATTCACATAGTTCTTTCCCATTGCTGTGGCCTTCCAGGCAAAGTAAGCCCCCTAATAAAGAAAAGAGTCATATTTAGAAAAAAAACTACATGTTCTGCCATTTGCTTAACTCTACAGTTATTCTCTAACATCTATCTAAGGTCACAGAGTATTCACTGGGATGGAATGAAAATACCTCCTTAAAAGGTTAAAAGGGATGGATGACAGAGAGACAAAGAAATCCCAGTTATGCAGTTTGGTATCTTGAGTGTGTTAGTTTCCTCAGGTATGTACATATATCAAAACTCATCAAACTGATGATGGTGGGTTGCTGGTGATCCAACTTACTGTACATAAATTTTGTTTAAAAGTCAATAAAAGGAAACTCAGATTAATGTAAAACAAATAATCAAGGAACTTAAAAAATCTGTCATATAAATTTCAAACTAGTGACCAATTCATCAGTATCAGTGAATACATTAAAAGGGCAGCTTTTCATTAAAAACATTCAAAAGTTTTGATATTTTATAATCTGAAGTAAAATGAAAGCAGTAACAATGTCATATGTAATACGGCCTCATGTGTTGAAAAATATATACATGCACACAGAAAAGAACCCTATCAAAAACATATCAAATATATTAAAAGACACACTTGCCTTCTAGATACAAGAAACAACGGGACAAAAAATGAACCTGATTTCATATAGACAGTGGCTTTTGCTACCCACTGGAAGGCAAGGGAAGAAGACTTGTCATTTAGCTTCAGAAACTCAAAGATGGGCTAACTACACTGTCAGTAGTTCCCAAAATACTTACTTTTCTGATTTAAGTAACAACCAAAATATTTTTCTTTTGCCTTTTAAATTTGCAGGGTTAAAGCATAAAGTTTGCACTAAGTGACCTTGTAATTATCTAATAATCCGCAATGAACGATAAAGGTTCTCCTTAGCAAGCAGACAGGTGTAGAGTGGCATTTTCTCTAGGGAAATCTTATTACCTAGATACCAAACTCTTGGTTTAGAGCATGCAACTCACTCAAGATATTGGTTACTCATTTTGTAAAACACTGAACTAACGACAAAGATTATAATGTCTTTCCAGTCCACATCTTTAATTGTATTTTCCAAAGTAACAAAATTCCAGATATAATAAGATTGAATAACAACTATTTCAATGAGTCACTGAAGTACATGGCATTAATGAAAAAAAACAGGGCAAAACTAATGTAGTTTGTAGCTACTTTACACATTCTAAAGTCCAAATGAAAAGGGAGAAATTATTAGTTATAAAGTTTCCAAGGCTTCTGTGTTTATTAGATATTCAAAGAGCAATTTTTAAAAATTCTTCAAATATATCAAATAATACTTACAGATGGATCTGACTGAAATAAATATGGTCGCCCCTCATTCCAACCACAAATAAGTAAAGAAACACCAAATGGACGAACACCACTGCAGAAAGGAAAATGACAATCACTTGGTATCTTCAGTGTTAACAATCAGGCTCTAGTGCAAATTTATCAATACTCTCAAGTAAAGTAAGTTATCAAGTAAACTGAAGTTGACCTAAGTTCACTAAAACTCCTCAATACCTTTCTAAATGGATCAACAGAAAATGAACTCTCTTTAAGGCAGTGAGGAAGAGGAGTCAAGAAACCCTGATGACACAGAGCCACACCTGGCCATGGCCTGGATGTGTTCCCTGAGGTTCACGTGTGGTTCCTGACCTGATAGTGTTGAGAAGAGCTGGATCTTTAAGAGGGGAAAGCACTGCAGTCAGGGGACACCATCCTGGGAAAGGACTGCTGGTGTCTTAGAGTGGGCTGTCTTGCCAGAGTGGAGAGTGACTTTTAAAAAGGAGCAAGCCAGCCCCTCTGCTGTCCCTTGCTTCCTGTCTCAGAATATAAATGCTCTGGCAAGAGCTCTGGCCTTGTGGTGCTACCTGTCAGATGGCCTCATCGTGCCTACGCCATGCTGTCAGGCCTCCAGAACCATAAGCCCCTTCTGTAAAGGGCCTGGTCTCAAGTGTCGAACAAAGTAAGGCACAGCTAATAAAGACAATGCACTCACTAGGTACGGACATTCAGTGTCCTCACAAGCACAATTCCCAGCTAGTGTGGATTTTCCTGAGCTTGTGTATCAACAACTAGGTTTATGTTACGTTACTTAAACTCAATACAATGTCTGCTTTCACCACATGCTCATAATCATTTCTGGGTGGAATGACAATGTAGCAGTGGTGCCTGCCCATAATCATTGGCAAAAACAACTCGATCTACAAGCTTTTTTCTATTGTATAAACAAGAAAACATTGATGCTTTTTCCCTAAGAAAAAACTCTAGGTCTAGTTAAGAACAGAAACATTCAATGTAGTGACTGTCTATATTTGTTACACAAATACCAGACTATTAAGTAGTAAAAACTCATCCTTTTAAAATGACTTTTGCCTCCTAATTCATGGCATATTTCAAATACTAAAATAATAGAAGCACCTTACCCTGACTGGGTGTATTCCTGCATCACAGAAGCTACTCTCTGTACCAGCTGGGCTGTAGGGATGGGCTCCTGGTAAACAAGATAGTACTGCTGGGCGAGTTTCCGAGCTCTGTGCACAAGCACTCTAGCACACCGGGAAGATGGAAGCATTGGTTAAAATTAAGGTGCTCTACTACTGAAGACCCGTTCTTGTTCTGTACACTCGTAACTCCAGCACAAGCTTAACGTGTTATCTTAAAGACAGCTGCCGAGCGGTCAGTTTTACCTGCCATTCAATCCCAACTGATTTAAAAGAACATTCCAGAGTGTCTGCAGGAGCTGGCCAATAGGAGACAGACAAGAACAAGGCAAAAGGAAGAAAAGCAAGAACTAAAATACCTAGTAAAAAATGTAAGGTTTCTCTCTCTCCATGGCTTAAGACTGTACCCCTTAGCCCAAGGCTGGCTACTGTGTCTTTTCATGTTTTACCAGGCCCACAAACACCTGAGCACAAATACGTATGAGCACAATTCGGATGTATTTTTCTCACTCTGCCTCCACCTTCTCTGGAGGCTGCCTTCAGAGATTAAGACAGTGAGAACAGGATTCATCCTTACCTGCTCATGTACTATAGATCTGGGATGTGCACATTAGCCCTCTGCATGATACTCTTCTCCCGCCTAAGTTTACTCTATCAGGGTGACACAGTAGCAGTGTTACTTCCATTTAGGGGTCACCCCGCCCACCACAGTGCAGGCTGATCACAGTCCAGTCATCTGTTGGTTTTTCTGACGCTAAGTGAAATGCTGACTCTACTAATAACTGACAAACTGGGTGTGGTGGCACACGCCTGTAATCCCAGCACTTGGGAGGCTGAGGCAGAAGGTCTGCCACAAGTTTTTTGAGGCCAGTCTGGGATACATAGTGAGTCTAGGCCAGCCTGCACTATTTAGTGAGACCTTGTCTCAAAAGAAAGAAAAAAAAAAAAAGACAGACAGACAGACATAGCAAGCTATCAATCACTTTCAACCTGCTGGTGAAAAACAAAAGGACCAATTCTACAAGAATCTTTATCCCAGCTGGTTGTCACACTCTGTCACATCCAGTAGGCTTTGGGAATTTTTTCCCTTTGACAAGAACAAAAATAAAGGCAACGAGGTGAACTCTGGATGATGAGAGGACAGTTATCAGAACCCTTGAGTTCCTTGAAGTCACCTGATCCAGCTGCCAATGACTGTTCTCCTTAAAGTACAGATTACAATCAACTCATGAGGTGGTGAAAAACTACACAAATAAATAAAGTACCTGTAATCTGGGCCCATGCCACTGTACACCAAACCTATGTGCTTGGTAATTGGCTCTACTTTGTGTACACTTCGCTCATCATATAGAATGGACTTCTGTTTCTTCTCAGTTGCTAACACCACACCATTTGCAGCTTAAGGGGAAAAAAAAAAGACCTCCATGTTTAATCATTTAAAAGACATGTTTCAACAACTTTTAAATTACGGATGTATTAAACCCAAATGCCTCTATTTTCTGTAATTTATAAAACCTGTTCTTCAGGATTCTTGTATCAACATTACCTCAGAAATGGCAAAATTCTTTCTACCCTCACTGCTCACTTGTTCTGCACTTAAAAAAAAAAAAAAAAAATCCCTATAGCTAATGATGTTATACCAGGATACCTGCAAGCTTACAGGTTTTAAATTTAACATAAAAACTTAAAATAAATGTAGAACCTTTTTAAAAAATACTAAGACATGAAACAACTATATTATCTTCAGCCTGTTTTCTAATTGGCCTTTCTAAGATATATAGGAAGGATAACAATTGCCAGAGAAACAGTGGGAAACAAAAACTCAGTTTTCAGAATGGGAAGAACACTTTGTATGCTCCCACAACTAACACATAAAGGGGATAAATTTACTCTGAAAAGAAATCGTAATCACTTCATAGGCTTAACACTATCTTCTTTACAATTCAAACCATACTAACAAAAAGAAGTGCTAAACATTACAGGACCACAGCTACTTATAAATTACTAACTTGAAAAAAAATTAGGTTAATTACTAAAAACCATCTGAAGGAACGAAGCACGTCTTTACCTTTAATTCCCACTGAAGGGGCTCCTCCAGCTACTGCGGCCAATGCATATTCAATCTGTACAAGCTTTCCAGATGGGCTGAAAGGAAACACAGCTATGTGCTAAGGACAAATATTTTCACGTATTTACTGTTAGACATCTCTGCGAAAGGGCAGATGTGTCAGTCAAATCCATTAAGCAAACCCCAAGGAACAGCTGGCCTTTGAAATCTGTCCATGAAATTGTTCATTCATAAACTAAGGCAATTTGAACACACTCATAATGACGCACTGCTTTGCTCCCTTGGCTGCTTTTCATTCACCTCTTAAAGCAGTACTACTAGTCTCCCTTTTCACCACTTACCAACCTTATAACTTTGGGCAAGTCATGTTAGCGCTCAGTGTTTTCTTTTCTAGATAATGGGGAGAATAGAACTACAGTGATCACCTATTCCAAAGAATTGCAATGATTAAATGAAATGATGTCTATAAAAGTTTCTGACAAAAAATTTGCAAGAATACACTGAAAAGTAATATTAATATACATATATCTTAAGATGTATTTCATGTGCAGGTGTTTGTGGGATTTTACTTTTTTTTTTTTTTTTTCCTTTTTGAGACAGAATCTCACTATGCAGTTGAGACTGGCCTGAACTTACTTTGTAGCCCACGCTGGCCTCAAACTCACAGGGAACCTCCTGGCTTAGCCTCCCAAGTGCTGGATTACAGGCATACAGTGCCATGCCAAACTCTAACGTGTAGGGGTTTTTTTGTTTTGTTTTTTAAACAAAGACAGAACCTAACATGTAAGACCTAGGTTATTATTCACAAAATGTATCCTCTGCACAGTAGCACCCTGATTCACAAACTTGATTCCACAATTCTGGTTGCAAACTGAGTTCAATGAAAACCCAATCAAATTCAATTGTTAGCTTCATTGTTTCCCTTAAAGGGGAATTTAATATAGTTCTTGTACAGTTCGGTTTGTGACCAGAATCATGGAAAGAACTGAAGTACTGCTGTATAGCATTTTTGCATTACATCTGATTCCTAATTCTAGGAACTTTCGATGGTCATTCTTAACAAATCTAGTCTAGTTGCTTTGGTAGCTAAATATCAGTCCCAAACTGGCCTTTTAGGTCACATTTTATTTCACACTAGTCATTCAGTTGGAATGATCAGAAACATCACAAACTAACCTTCTCATTTTATAAAGAAAAAAATCCCCAAAAATAATTTTCGCAAAGTGATACAGATGAATCATTTCTCTGTTGCCTGGTGAACTCCTTCCTGGCCATTCTGCAAGTCTTAGTAGCTATACCATGTCCTCAGGGAAGTGCCTGAACTCTCAGACAAGACTGAATGACATACAATCTGCCTCTGTTGTCCCATACTTCTTCCTGTTTGGCTAAAGCTCATCATATTTCAATTATTTCAGGATTCCAGCATATAACCTAGTAACAGAAGTCCACAGTTATTTGGAATGATAAAGAGACATTTAGACTGATTTAAGAAATAAAACTAAGGGCTGCAGCTTAAAGACCACAAACTTAGCTGACCTAGGCACTTTATATTCAGATTTAAAAGCAAGGCTAAATTTTTCTCCCTTTAGTAGCCACTGTTTCAATGACTCTCCCGGTCTACCAAGCCTTCAATATTGTTCAATACTTAGTTTACAGACCCATGAAAAATATTTAAAAATTCATAACATTACTTTCTCCACTTCCATCATCTATCTGCACCTGTATCACTACATCATCCTCTGTGTATTAAGCTCATTAACCTGGGTATGCTGAACATCCTAAAATACCAGTTCTCTACCTGGGATAAATGAAACAGACTTCTAACTAGTTTTCCTTGCTCACCTCCAGCCAGAGTCACCTCTGTACATCACTCCCACTTAAGTCCTGTAATAATGTCCTGGCTCACTTGAAATAAATATTACTCATCTTACAGGCCCTTGAGCATATTACTTGCTTATACTGCACCCTTTGGCAACTATTTTCTCTACATTTTCAAATAGCTGGCTTCTTTTCATCTTCCAGTCTTAAAAATCCTCCCCAAACATGGCCCTTTCTTGACAGTTAATCCCTTCTTTCATAGTTTTAAAATAAAATTCTTGAATAACAGAAATGCATTTTCCAGAATTCATTAGCAGGCACCAATTTGCTCATCTATTGGTAATATGCTCGACTAAATGTCAGCCACCAGAACACCTTCTTTCTGGTTTTTTATCACTTGTCCTGCTGTAGCTTAAATCTGATTGCAACAGGATAGAAACAATCTTTTTATGTGAAAGAGTTCAATCATGTTAGAAAGTTTAAGTTGTAAAAAAACATTTCTTATAAAAAGACTCAGCCCTGGATAATAGATGATTGTCCTATGTTTCAGCTCTACTAAGATTACATTTTCTTAGAAATGAGAGGTTTTTGTTGTTTTCACAAATGTCAACAGTGACTACCCTGCACAACTCTTTTTCTGTCACTGCACAGGAGAGCCTATATAGCACAATTAAACAGATTTCATTCACAGCTTAGGAAACAAAACTATATATCCTTAGTTCTTGTCAAACAGAAGGCAGTTCTGATTTCAGAAAGACAAAGTGACATTATAGGAAGTTTTAATTTTTGTTATCAGAAAAAACGCAGTTTAAATGTCAACTCAGCTACTCAGGATGACGTTGAGTTACTGATTTTGTCTGAGCAATGGTTAACTCATCTGTAACAAGCTGACATAACATTCATTATAGATGGTAGCGGAAAGTAAAGAAGTAGGTCAAGATTCACCTAAACAGAAAGTGCTCAACAAGTAATGTCCCATCTGCCATCAGTGTTCACAAAAGACAACAAACTAAATGTGGCACTGCCGATCCTTAAGAAAATGGTCAAACTAGAACCCTTCCTTGGTGGATTTTGAAAATATTTCTGTGATTTTCTTGAACTGGATATGACTGTGTCATCAACTATCTTTTTAAAAAATACTTATTACTTTCTTCAACTTCCTGTTCTACAACAGAAAGTCTGATATCTGTTGAAAGCATACCTCCACCACCACCCCCCAAAAAGAAAGAGACTTAACACATATTGTAGCCTAACGGTTTGGGTCCACAAAAAAACCTGCCAAGACAAATCAGCGCTTTCGTTTTCCAGTCTCTGTGCTTCTACCAGTAGCTCTCGAAGAAACCAAAAGCGGAAGTTTCAAAAGACAGCGAGTGCCAAAGGAAGACCAGCACTCCAACCTAACAATAAAGCAGAGATTTAAAACAAAACACGCGACCCCATGCATTAACTAAGACTCCAAGCTCCAGAAGCTCCCGCCCGCATCAGACCTACTTGGGCCAGGAGTTCCGAACGGGCCACCCGGAGAGAACCAGTACAAAAGTGCTTTACTTTCCGGTCTCCAGGGCGAAGGCGAATGACTAGCTACATCCTCTCAGGAATGCACCCCCAAGTTCGCCGGGATCCCCCTGACCCGCGCTCCCTGGCCTCGAGTCGGCCCGGCAAATGACTGTGCAAAGCTGCAGTGCCATCTCCATTCCCTCCTGGACTCTCCGAAAACACCAAGCCAGAGGCAAGGACGCACAAAACAGAGTCAAGCGACCTCCTGTAACCTTTGCCACGCCAAGAACTTTAGGGGGCCCCTTCCATACCTAAAGGTTGTCAGCGAAAAGCTGTAACCGCGCTCCGCCATCTTTAACCGGAGAGCCTAAGCACATCCGCACACATGCACTCTACGGTCAGTTTAATTTCACTTCCTGTCCCTGCACCTCCCTCCTCTCTCTCTGATTGGAGGAAAGAGTCAAAGCCACCCCCGAGGAATTTTGGGAGTCGTAGTTTCAGAAGCCGGATTTGCCCCACTCTGGATCTATGCGCATGCTCGAAGTAGGGGCGGGAGTCACCAGTGCAGTGGGACCCTTCTTCCGGCGAGGAACAAGGTGGCAGCCATGCTGTTGGTAGCTATTCCGCTGTGGCCCGCATCTCGGAGACTGATCCGAAATTGTTGGGAGTTATTGCAGCGAAAATTCCAGCAGAGCTGGCCGGGCCTTTCCAGTCCTCCGTGGGGTGAGTGCAGAAAGGCTGATGCTAGGACCCCGGGCTGCGTAGTAGACGTACCTCTTAGTTTTTCCTTCCCGCCCTGCGTGCAGGAAGTCCCCAGTGCCTTTTGCTTAGCAGCCGTTCACCTATTTTTGCATTCTTCCGAGTAACAGGACCTCTGCGTTTCTATTCGTACAGAGCGTTATCCAAGCGTCCCAGGTTGTGTCATAGGTAAAGACAATCAGACTTTATCTAAAGAGCCGAGAACGGGTCCTGTTCGCTAACTACGCCGAGCTCCGTTCCAATTTGTGCAGAAGCCATTTGGACATTTTTAAGGAGAGAAACGGAGCCAGTCTAAGTGTGATTAGACCTTCTCTGCTGGCTCCCAGATAGCGAAGTTAGGGTTCTTGCCCACAAAGACTGGGAGGCAAGAGACCCTGTTCAGCCTGGTCGATGATTGTATTTCAGAGGAACGCGTCTGGGCCTTAAGCTCCTGGGCTGCAGGGGATGCACCTGTACAATTGTAAGCCCTTTATAATAAACGCTGTAAGAAAGGGAGCCCAGCACCAGGTAGTGATGTGTGTGTGTTGTGTGTGGCGTTGTGTGTGTTGATACGAACAAAAAGTACATGTTTCTGGCAGCTCAGAGCTTTCTCATTTAAGCACTTTAAGGAGAGCTGAGGTCATCCTGAGGACAGGACCTTATGCTTCTGAATTCTTGCAGAAGTTTGCACAAATCTTTCGTTGCAGGGCTCTGGAAAGTTATGTGTACAGCGCTGCATTTCTCACTTGGCATCGACGATGGGCACTCTGGGTCTCTGCTGTCTTTCCTTTTCAGTCCCCACTCCCATGCATATGGAATGCAATTACATCTCTTATGTTGTGTTTGAGTTTTGTGAAGCTGAGTTCTGATTCAGGAATGAGTTTTTATTAGAAATGTCTTTGATGTAAAAACTGTTACTGCTTTGACATTTACAGAGTCTCTCAAAAGAGAAAATAGGCACTCAACAGACGTATACCAAGAAAATATGTATCAATATGTGCTAATCACTGTGTTAAAGTTTTCTTTATGTGCTTTCTGGGATAAATTAAACAATTCCAGTAGGTGTCTCCACTTTTCAAGTGAACAGGTAAGCTCCAAAAGATTCCAAGATCACACAGGCAATCCAGAGCCTCCCTTACAAAACACCAGACTGTGCTTAGCAATACTTTTAGATCTACTAAACAGCACCATTTGTTAAGCATAGAGAGCTTATGTACTTTAAGAATTCCTAAAATCAAAAGAAGTATCACAAGTCTGAAGAACAGCAAAAGGTAAAGGAATTTCTTCGATTTTTTAAAGCATTTTAAAAAACAAAAGGGAGACATTGATAGTCATGTAAATAGTACTATATTATGACGTGAGGAATTAGTTCTTTTTCTTAGACAGCAAACAGGAGTCAAGATTTAATATTAATGAAGAATTTAGTGACTTAAAAAAATCTACCAGGTTATATAATAAAGGCCACTGGGAGTTTTTTAAAAGACCAAATACAAAATTATCTCAATGTAGATCACAAGTACATTATGGAGTCACCACCTTCGATTTACTTGGACCTTAAGTACTTATTGAATCTACCAAGTAAAATGTGGACAGTTGCATGATTTTTATTCTGAGTTATGCTCCTGTCAAACTTTTACTCGCATTTATTACTAAACCTCTGAGTCCTATATTTCCTGAGGAGAAAAATTGTAGAATTTCTTCATCTCATTTCAGCAAGTTCCATTAAAAAAAAATTCTATTTGTGTTATTTAAAAATGCCTTTTTTATTAGCTTTAGTACTATGTATTTCAATAGCTACATTTTCTGTTAAATATTACTTAATTTAACTTGCTATACTGTGTGTGTGTCTTGACATATCAGGGTTGATTGTCAAAAAGAATGATATTAGTAAATAATCATTTGGGAGCTGGAAATTGGTTCTGAATCTCCATGTTTTATTTTTATAGGACCAGCATTAGCAGTACAGGGCCCAGTGATATTTACCGAGCCAGCAAATGATACCAGTGGAAATCAGGAGAATGCCAGCCTATTGGATGGTATCTTTTGGATGGCAGCTCCCAAAAAAAGACGCAGTATTGAAGTCAACCGGTGTAGAAGAAGAAACCCTCAGAAACTTATTAAAGTTAAGGTAATTTATTCATTTTTGTGAATCTGTTTTTCCTCAAGTCCACCATTGAGTATTGTTGTGGTATATTCAGGTAGCCTATTGTTGTAGTCAGGGGTTGTGTGGAGAACAATTAGAATCAGGACACAGAATTTATAATATTTATGATGGTCACCCAGATTTTAACACAAGAAAGTGCAGGAAATCTGTCCACAACACTAAAGACCCAGAATATTCAGCCAAGGGCTGGATCCCACAGCTGTGTCCTGCATGAGACCAGATGAAAGCCTAGAGCCCATGACAATGCCTCCCACAAGTCCAACTGGAGGTCTAGAGCCCACAAGAAGGACTCACACTAGTCTTTTACGGATCCGTCCTGGGAAGGCCCAAAGGTGAGCAGTGGCAGCCACAAAATCTATGGCAGCAGAGTGGAGGAGCTGTGCTGGTAGGTTGAGGGTTCTACACTGGAGCCGAGAAGTCACACTTATAATAAATAAAGACCAGGGCTGTTCCTGGGCACCACAGCCATCCTAAGTGACAAGGAGGTCCCGAGCTCCTCTGACAACAAGTCAGAGCATATGCCAGGAAGCCAGCATGCCGAGCTGCTCCTGGAGATTAAACGGCACACATCTTCCCCTCCAGAGCCAGGAAGCGATGCTCGATGTAAGGAGCAGAGCTCCCCCAAAGTGAGTCACAGCCACTCTCACCAACAAGGTCCTGAGCTTCTCCTATGACAGTGGTCGAACTTGCACTGGGGAAGCTAGTCATGACGAGCTCCTCCAGGAGAACCAATGGCTCTGATAGCGACACATAAGAGAACCCACGACACCTAACTAGTCTTCACGTCTCTATGCTGGCAACTTTCCTCAGGCAGAACATCTACACTCAGCACCACGCTGATTTAATTTAGCTGGTGTTAAGTTGACCACCAGTTTTTAATCCGTAACACCCATGGATAAATTATTCTCATATTTTATATGTCTGTGGTCTGCCCTAACTGAAATACAGTGGTCTCATTATGTACATCTAGTGTCCTCTATCCCCAGCACTAATAAAGCCGTAAAACAAGTTTGGAGATGAGACAGAGGACTGGGTTGTGAAGAATCCATGTGACTTTTCAGTTATGAACTGTGTCATAGGCTAAGTGATTTTGAATTACGAATGCATAAACATATTAACTGGTAATACTGAAATTAAAGTCAGAAGTAGCGAGCATTTTGGATCTTAGCTTTTACTAGCCATTATGTATTCCACTTATCCTTTACCATGTCCAGTAAAATATTGTGAAGGACAATCATAGCCTATGATGTGTCTCAGTGCTTTACGTGCATTGTCCCCTCATATTCTCATACCAGTCCTCCAAAGTAAATGCCACATTCTTCATATTATAAGATGAAGAAATGGAGGCCAAAAGAACTTGTCTGTGGTCACAGAGCTGTTAATTAGGAAAGTCAGGATTTGACCCCAGGCAGTCTTCTCATGAAACTTTTCTTGGTGTGTTCAGACAAATCAAGATTCACTTACCCCATCATACAGATGAATTCTGTTCATTGATCTAATTGAAAAGCATTTATAGTAGGTATAGTGTTAATTTATGGCCATAACAGTTAGCAGTTTCAATTCTTGCCTGCTCCGTGACCTTCCACCATAGCAGCTCTGTGTGGCTGAATCTCAAAAACAGTTTCCACATTTCACATTTAAACCCTTGGAACATAAACCACAAAGTGTTTCTGAGTCATAGCAGAGCTGAAATTTAAGTCTGGAACTGAAAAACATTTTACTTAGGACTCCATAAAATTCGATCTTGAGGATGTAGCTTTTACAAATGAGATCCTTCACCAATCAATGACCTGTTTTCTCTGACTGTTCTTATCCTGTGCATACATTTTCTGTCACAAGTTATTTCCTGCTGTGGTAGTAGGATATTGTGTTGGCTACGTTGAGGATGAAAAGACCAGCTGACTGGTGGTCTTTTCAAATCTTAGGTGTACACGCAACCCATCATGGCAAAGGAAAATGAGAATACGATGAGGCCAGTAATTAGCAAGATTCTTTGTCCTTTCGGAAAATGAAATTTGTTTGCTATCAGTGTCACACATGTTAGTGTATTAATATTATGAAGTGTTTAAAATTTCTTCAGTCTCTTGATTTATTCCTTTTCTTTATATTGTTGTTCAAGTCTACCTTCAAAATATATTGAAGTTTTTTAGAGATTATAATTAAGTATAAAGCTTATTAAAATACTTTCAAATTGGGATTACAGGTGGCGCACTCCTGTAATCCCAGCACTTGGGAGGCTGAGGAGGTGGACTGTGGCAAGTTCGAGACCAGCCTGAGCTACAAAGTGAGCCCAAGGCCAGCTTGAACCACATTTGAGACCCTGTCTCAAAAAGACAAAAAAAAACTTTCAAATTGTAACATTGTGAGGGTTTTACATTAAGGAGTAATCTATTGTAAATAAAATGAAAAGTCGTGCCATCTACCAAACCGATATTCTGAATAGGAATTTAAATCATACTGTAATAAAGCAGAGGACTCCAGCTTACAATGTTCTTGTAATATTATTTTCTTAAGGTAGTTTGAAGTGAATTTACTTTGCTTTGGCATGTTATTTAAGATGCCCTCTGCTTTAAGATCACCCCTTTATGTTGATAGACTCCTTATTAGATATTTGGAGTTAAGGGAATAGACTTTTTAGGTAAAGATGACTGCTGTGTTTAAGTACCAGATACAAAGTTGGTAAACATGAGTTCTAGTCCTGATTTTTCTACTAATTCAAATGTGGTATTTCTTACTGGCAGTTTCTTTGTTAAAGTGAGATTGAAAGCGGGGAATGATGGTGCACACCTGTAATCTCAGCCACTCGGGAGGCTGAGGCAGAAGAGTTGCTACAAGTTTGAGGCCAGCCTGAACTATATAGTCCTGTATAGTCTCAAAAACAAAACAAAACAAAACAAAAAAAACAAGGTGAGATTGAATGTAGGTGATAATTATGACCTCACGTAACATAAACATTCTGACCCAAACTGTGAACGTCACTCCTGTAGGTGATTCTTTGTGCATCATATTATCTCTCGCTGATATATGTTTTTGTTTGGTTTTTTTGAAGAACAATATCGACGTTTGTCCTGAATGTGGTCACCTAAAATTGAAACACGTCCTTTGTGGGTTTTGCTATCAGAAAGTGCGCGAGGAAACTGCAGAAATCAGACGACAGATAGGGAAACAAGAAGGGGGCCCTTTTAAAGCTCCCCCCACAGAGACTGTGGTCTTGTACACAGGAGAGACACCGTCCCCCCAGGATCAGGACAAGAGGATCATTGAACGAAACAGGAAGCGGCCATCCTGGTTCACTCAGAACTGACAGCAGAGACGTTAAAAGGATAACTTCACAGTAGAACATTTCTCCTGAAACAGAAGAAGAGGCTTTGCTTTTTATGTTGTTGTGCTTGTTTTTAAATCATCAATACCAAGCATAATTTATATGCAGTTTTATGTGAGATAATTTGAAGACTATATTGGTAAACTCAAAGTGTTTATGCAAAATTTCAATGTCTTTCTATTATAGTGTCTGGTTTTAAAGCAGCATAAACATAAAATTTCCAGATCAAAAATAAAGTTCATAGCAAGAATTGCCTGTCTTGCTTTGGTTTTGTTTGCAATACTTAGTACAAGTACAAATATTTTCATTTAAGTAACAGAAGTAGGCTTTTTGAATTCTTGGCATTGTTTTAAGATGGTAGCCATGGAATAGGTTTTGCTCCATTCTTTTGTTAAATTGTCTAGAGAGATTCACTTTTATATGGACTATATTATACTAGTTAGATAGTAAAAATAGTTTTTTTACATTTTAAGTTCAGGTGACATTGAAAATCCATTAAATAACTCATGAAATTTGCACTATATAATTTTGGGAGTGATTTTTTAGTAAAGAGACAGGGCCAAATTCCATTGAACACAGAAAACATTCTAAGGCCATTAACTCTGTATTTTCCTTCTAGTGTGTCCATTTATTTTTATGTTAAGAGCCTGTTTAGCTTCCTGTAATTATTTTTTATTTTCTTCCCCCATCCTATTCTTATGTCCACCTTGAGCCCAAGGTTTGTTATTTGGTGTCCTCCTCCTTATAAAAGCTTATTGAAACTATGGAGTAACAAGAAATAAGGGAATTACAGTTAAAGGAGAAAATCAGTAAACAGTAAAGGAGAAAATCAGTAAATCAGATATACTTCAAATTCCTACCAGAATAACTTGAATGCTTGCCAGGATTAGGCAGCAAATTCAACTCTTGATCTTTATTTTCTTTGGAAAGAAGCAGCATTCACTTGCATGGATCACTGTCCACAAGGTAAGACACCTAATCTAGAAGGTGCTTTAGTATCTTCGTACAAAGACCTAAGGCTTACTTCTCCCATGGAGCTTTACAATGGAGATGGTATAATGGAATAATCCATACTGACATAGCTGGAGGAAGTAAAACAAATGGACATACCAGAAGGCAAAGCTGTTCTCTGCAGGTAATTTTATACCTTGACAGATTGTACAATGTTGTGTGTCAAACAAGGTAGATGTACTTGAGGTAGAATCACTTGTTCATGAAAGCAAAGCCTGATTGGGTACGTACTTGAATGTGTTCTGCTCCCTACTCACTCTTGCCAGTTGACTAATAGATTGCAGAGTGTACCTCTGGGTAACAAATTGTCCTTTGATGATGTAGACTGACTGTCTTCCCCCAAAAATTTATGTCAGATTTAATATCTAATGTGATAATATTGAGAAGTGGGGCCATTAAGAGGTAATTAGGTCCTAAGTGTGGAGCCCTAAAAGTGAGATTGTCTGTTTTAGAAGAGCCACAAGAGCATTCTCTGCTCATACGCTTTATGCGTCATGCTTTTTCTGTTTTGTTTTTTTTGAGAATTTATCTGGCATTCAGGCCTACTTAGTTACAAGTCGTATTAAATTTATTTTTAATTTAAAATTATAAGAAGCATTTCTTATTACTTAAATTATAAGGATGCATTTCTTAATACTTAAAGCTGAATTTCCAATGCCAACTTTACCTGTAGAGATAAAAATCACTATGGTGCACATACTCCAATTGTGCTTCCTCATGATGAGGAGCTTAACTTCCTCCTTTTTCATCAAGCATAAATGACAAAATCATATATGTATATTTAAAGTATACAAGATCATGTTTTGAGGTGGGTATACATCGTGAAATGATTACTGCAACCCGATTAGCAATTCATAATTTCCTCTGCTTAGAAACAGTTTTATAATTTTTGTAGTCAAAAGGAAATTTTATAATCAAAGGGAAAAATGTTCTCAGTCCCATAAACAAATTGAAACAGTTAAATGGACAGCATTCTGCATGATTTCTTGATTTCTCTATATTAATGCATTTTAAGAAATAAAAAATTGGCAGTGCCATACATACCATTTTGTTACCTGCTGAGTGTTATACCTGAGCGAGTGTAGTAGACACTTTTCATGTCAGTAAATTCATGTCAACATTGTGATCTCTCGATGATATAATTAATAACTTTTTTCCATCTCCATTAGCATCCATTACATTGCCCTCTCTACTCCTTTATTCCTTTCATCTTGTCTAACAATACCTTCGACTTTTACGTCTTTAATAGATTCTGCACATTAGGGAAGACACGTAGTTCTTGTCAGAGTCTGGCTTCATTTAACATGACAATCTCTAGTTCCATTCATTTTCTTACAAGTGGCAAAATTTCTTTATGGCAGAATACTCCATTGTGTATTATATACCACAATTTATCCATTTACCTGTTGATGGACACTTAAGCAGGTTACAAATCTTGGTTATTGTGAATTGTGTTGCTATAAACATGGGTATTCAGATATCCATGGTATTCTGTCTTTAATTCTTTCAGGTATATGCCAAGGAATTATATAGCTGGGTTGTATGGTAGTTCTGTTTTGAGTTTTATGAGGTACTTCCATATGATTTCCCTAGTATCTGTACTAACTTACATTCCCAGTAGCAGTGTACAAGGGCGCCTTTGTCCACATCTTTGCCAGAATTTGTTTTATGTTTTCTTGATGATCAGCATTCTGATGAGTGAGATGGAATCTCAATGTAGTTTACATTTGTATTTCCCTGGTAGTGAGAAAAGTTTAATCTTTTTTCCAAATCTGGCTCTTTCTTAATTCTGTTCCTTGTTTCCCTTATTGTGCTGAAACTTTAATTTGATAAGTCATTTGTTGAATTCTTGCTATTATTTCCCATGCTGTTCAGGTAGTTTTGTCTGTGGCTAACAGGCTTTTAACTGTTTTTCCTTGTTTTCTTCTAGTATTTCTAAAGTTTCACATCTTACACCTAGGTCTTCAAAGTGTTTTTAATTGTTTTTGTACATAGAAGGATCTACTTTCAGTCTTCTGTATACGGATAATCAATTGTCTCAGTGCCATTTGTTAAAGAGCCTTTCCCCCTCAATATATGCTTGTAGCTCTTATCAAACTAGCTGTGAATATATGGGTTTGTCTTTGTGTCCACTACGCTATTCCATTGGGTGTACGTCTATTTTTATGTCAGGCTTATGTTTTTGTTATTACAGCTTTGCAGTATAATTTGAGGCTCCACACTCTTAGAAATCCAAAATACTTTAGGTGGGCTGTAAAAAATCCCGATTTTTTAAGCCTAATTTTAAAGTTATTTGAATAAAAATTTGTTTACATAGGTTGGTGTGGTAAGTTCAGGATTTATTTAAAAACATTACAGACAGCAGGGATCTTTAACACCGGTACGTGGAACTTGCTTTTACCCCCTCAGAAAACTATTTTCTATCCCTTCCCCAAGGGCAGGATTTGCCCCTCCATGTTTTAAAGTCTGCACTCAGAAACTCTGCCCTATGATTAGCGTTTCTTTGCTTGGGACATACACAAAAACAGATGCTCTATCTTCAGCTGGAACTTGTAAGGAACAGCGTCATTGCTCTTGAGGAGCAGTGTATTTTGAATAATGTCGTCTGTGCCTCTGTGACTGAATAGTGTTGCTTTCCGCTGCTACAACAAAGGGCATCTAGTTCAGCAACACCGAAGCCAAACGGAGAGCATGTTCCTGTTTTTTAATAGTCGCCCTGACCTACGTTCTTTAACAGGGCTGCTTTTTACCTTTCTGCGAACACTACAGCGCTCGTATTACCCGTCCGTATTCCTCTGCTGTCCCTACTGACCTGGGCATTCGTCCTCATATTTGTGAAGCCCCTAATGAGTGTTAGTGATGCGATTTAGGGCAAAGATGGGAGGAAACCAGAGGGTCAGCACGTTTGTATGTCCTGTTGCTCAAACTCAGAGCCAGCTGGGCAAATTCAGCTTTGAAATCCAAAGGAGGAAATGTTAATAAGCCGGGCTTCACTGTGCAGCCCCGCTAGAGGGCAGCAGATGAACTGCACTGAGGGCCTCCTCAAAGGAAGTAATAAAGTCAGCTCCAGCAGGCTGGAGGCGTGTCTGCTTCCCCCGGAGCACTCCGCCCAGGGCTGTGGATGGGGCAGGATCACTGCAGGGACACAAAGGGCTATCTGCAGCGTGGCTTGAAGGCCACAGGCTTCAGACTTAAGCCTCACCTTTTCTCTTCCTGGGCCAGTTAATCTTAATTGTCATCTTGACTGCATTAAGAGACTCCTGGAGAGGTGACAGGAACATGTGAGAAGTGATTTGCAAGCTGAAGGTGCTGTTAGGAGGTAGGCTCAGTGGGAAGAGGTGGGTCCCTGGGGTGTGCCTTGGGGGAGATATGTCTCCCTGGCACCATGTGAGCATGGTCTTCGCCATGATGTCCTGCCTCCCTTAGCACTCACAGCAGTGGGCCCAGCCAGCCACGGCTGAAACCTTGAACCGAACTAAACTTCTTCTCCTTTAAGTTGTGAGTGTTGGGAATTTTGTCCCAGCAATAGCGAAGTTAACCAATATGCTATTCTATCTCTTGGGCGCCGGCAGGCTACTCAATTGTAAATTCCTTCCCAAGAGTATTTTCAGGCTAAAAGCTCAAAATGTTCCCATTTTGTAGCTGTTTGATGTTTCCCAATATTAACATGCTGTGGCTTGGGGAAAACGCTGATTTTTGTCATTGATATTCTAATCCAGTAGTTCTCAATCAGGGACAATCTCTTCCCACATTCAGAGGACATTTGTCAATGTCTATAGGCATTTTTGGTTATAACTGAAGGTGGAAGTCAAGTGTTACTGGATTCTTCTGGGTGAGAAGCCAGGGATGGTGACGAGCATTTTCAGATACATTTAAGTAAATTCTATCTTGAATAAAAATGGGATTTGAAAATATTTTAATTTATAAAAGCCTCATTGCATCAATCTTATGTTTTCCATGCTTTAAACTCTCAGTAGTAACTCTCATGTCTATACCTCCAAGTCTAGTTTTTTCCTGTTGATCTCCAGACCCACATAGCCATGAGATTCCCATTAGTACCTCACGTAAGTCTTTAACACATCGTAGGCTTAACAACTTTCCCAAACCATCCCTCCCTGATTTTGCTTTCTCTGGTAGTCTAGCTTAGTTTACTTATCATTCAACAAGTATGACTTTATACTTCTGCTTAGGGTTACCACATCAAAAATAAGACTGTTGGTCACTTCTACCTCTTCTTACCCCCAGCAGCCAAATCTGTACCCAACCCAAACCTTCCCACCTTGATAACAGTCCAGTTACTCCAGCAACACTCTAGTCATTTTTTACTTCTCTCTTTCCTTCTTACACCATGTACAATTAATGAACAGCTCTTTTTAACTCTACTTTCATAACATGTCCTGACTCCCAAGAGGTATTTAGATTGGAATGATAGGATGGGGTGCTGCAAGGAGAACCCAGGAAGAGGGCAGCAGAGACGCCAAGAATAGATCAAGGGAGACAGGATACAGTTACCTGGCTATTATCTAGACCAGATGGTGCCAGGGATATGGAGAGGGATACAGGAAGTTGAGAAGTATTTTGGAAGCAGAGTTGATGGGACTTGGTGATTGCTGGTGGTGGAGACGCTAACAGGATTGACTGCCAGGTTTCCAGCTTGAGCAACAAAGGGGCTGTGACTAGGAAGCCTGCGTGAAGTGAAGGCAGGTTATGGGGGAAACACGAGAGTCCCATTTTCGACCAGCTGTATTTAAAATACTTATTGGACATCCCGACTGAGATGGCAGGAGGCAAACGGATATGCGAGTGTGTAAATTTGGAAACCATCGGCAGATGGAGTATATTTAAAGTCATGGAAATGAGTGAGATTATTCAGAGCAAGTACTCAAGAGAGAGACTCATGCCTGGAACCCTGAGGAGGGGGACCCACAGACTCCAAGAGGACAGCATTTCAGGAGGAGGGAATCACCCCTTCTGTCAAATGCTGCTGGGACATGAAGGAAAGTGAGCCGAGCATGGAAAAGGCCCCGATGATTGTAGCAAATGGAATTCATTTGTGACATGACAAAAGCAATTTCATTTCAGTGTTAGTGACAGAAGCCAGATTGGAGTGGGCTGGAGAATGACTGTTTACTGAGTTGGTAGAGGCAGTATTCCTAGAAAATTCTTTCCAAAAGTTTTCCTCTGCCAGGGAATAGAGAAATGAGGTAATAACAAGAGAAAGGAAGAGGAAGATGGGGGTGAAGAGGTGTGTGTGTGTGTGTGTGTGTGTAGCATATGGAGAGATTAGCATGTATTATTGCTAATGGAAATGATTTAGGAAAGGAAAAGACCATCTATACAATAATGCAAAGAATGGCAGAGACAGACAACCCTCTGCTGGCACCCGAGGTGGGCCCTAAAGTTTGCATTTATGAGAAAGAGGAATCTGTCCTCTCTTATAACACCTCAAGGTTGAACTGACGAAGACCTGCAGTGATACCCTAGAAATCAGAGAAGCCTGACTCACTTTCATTTTCTTGGACACACCTACAAGCCTGGCCTCAGAGCAAGCCCATCTCTAATTTTGCTTTTCCTGTTTTTCAGCCATCAGGTTTAGATGAGGCAAGTAATTCCATTCTGTCCAATGTATTGATGATTTAATGGCTGGTGTCATATGTCATGTGTTGTTCCAAAGGCTTAATGGTTATTTTTGCTGATACTGTCTTCTACAGTACGAAGACCAAGAACATTGGAGCATATAGTTTGTTAGCATAAGATGTGATTTATAAGAGCTAAAAAGATCGCTATAGGTAGGAAAAATTCCCAGCGCTTCTAAAGAATTAGTATTTCCAACAAATTCCTTCATTTAAAAACTGCATGACATTTTAGTAAATAGTAACTATTTAATAGATTTAAATATATACTTATTAATGTAATGTTGCATTTGTTACACTAAGCTCAAAATCATTTTTCTTCAATATGATGGGTGGAATTTATTGAATATCTGTTATATCTCAAGAATTTTGCATATGTTATAAATACCTGTAAGATGATATTGTGGGACAGAGTAAAGAGCCACTGTTTAAACAGTATTTTGATATATTAGGCATAGTGCTGAGTTACATAGATTAGTTATTAAATTTTATATGGCATGAAAGTATTACAGAATCTTAACTGGAATTATTTTTTTAGTGGTATTTCCTTGTACCTTTTGCCTTTCATCTCATTCAGGGAGCCTTTGTGTTTTGCTTAGGATCAAGGAAGAAAAAGCAGAGAGAGGAAGGAAAGGAAAAACAAAACAAAAAAAGTATTTCGTGGCAGACAGGAAGCAGAGAGAAAAGGAGGAGCCACAGACAAGAATACACCTTCCCGTCCTTGTGTGTTTGCTTGCTTTATGAGGCTGCAGATTTAACCCAAGGCCTCATGCATGAGCCACAACCCCAGGACACATAGGAAAATGAAAACCTTTATCCGCAACCCAGAGCCCAGGCTACAAAACTCCAAAGGAAGTGAGTGACCCAATTCAGTGACTTCATTTTGGAGCTCTGGCAATTTAGCTCCAGACTTGCCCCAAATCGCAAAGCTTGTGCGTTGTAAAGGTCGCTCTAGAATTACTTATCTGAACCAAAATAACAACCACACTTAACTCTTAAAATGTTAATCCTTTTAAAATACAAATAACAGCTTTTACTGCAAATTGAGATATGAACTTCTTTCCAATGGATTCAGTACCAGTTTCTACAAAGAGTAGTGAATATAGGCATGATGATTTTCTGCTATTGGTAGAATGACAGTGTAACTTACCATCTGCCCGAGTCACTTCTGAAAGTGCCGTGGGGGAACAGATCACTAATTATATCAAGAAAGCACATTGACAGGTCATGTCCCTCGCCAGCATCCACTGTACCAGACCTCCCTGGGGAGCACCCTTGCAGTGTTCATGTTGCATTGATGCCAAGGCTCTGATGATGCAATTTAATGTTATATTTTGCTACAATCTGGGTATAGCTCGACCCCCAGAGGTCGTGTGTGGGAAGCCAGGTGCCTGGTGTTGGGAGGTGGTGGAGGCTTTAAGTGCTGGGGCAGTGGGAGGTGAGTAGACATGGGGTGTGTCCTCCGAAGGGGTTAAGGTAGTTCTCACAGGACTCCCCTGAGTTCCCATGAAAGAGTTGTTTAAAAAAAGTGAATCTGGTCCCCAAATCTCTCTGGCTTCTGACCCTGCCACAAGAGTGCCCTTACATCCTCCTACCACTGGCACCCCATCTGTCATGGTGCCCTCGCTAGAGGCCTAATGCACAAGACCACCTGATCTTTGACTTTAAGCCTCACAAGCTGTGAGTTAAGTCAATCTCTTTTTTTAAATTTCTTTTCTTCTTCTGTAGGGACAGAAGGGATTTCTAGATAGGGCTAAAATAAAGACCCTGGCCCTTTTCACAGGTACCAAAAAAAAGCAGCCTCTGGGTGGCTGTGAGCAGGAAACAGTTTTCAAGCAGTTTTGTGCTTTTTCTTCAAAAACTGACAGGTCATGGTTTTGCATCTGAAGTTGGCAACACTGTGTACCTCTGTTCCTCCTTGTCCAGGTTGCCGTGTCTTCCCAAGCGTTCCCCTATTAGCCCACAAAATCCAAACCCCTAGCAAAAAGCCCAATATCAAGTCAATCAAGTGTTGATGCTTCAGGGGCGGACACGGGCTCCTACCCCATAAAAACAGGGCTGCAGCCCTAGATTCAGCGATGACCCAGCTCTGGTCTCCCACTCTTGGGACTTTGTGGTGTTTAATTCTGCAAATATATTTTCCTTTTGCTTTGCACTGGTCTCCCAATTCCTCTTCCTTTTTCTACATTGGAGAAAGAGACAAGTCGGGGTGAGGGTCATCCGGGGACCCTACACCCCAAACCCACTGGACATAAACTTCCATACCTGTTTCTCCCTATGGTTCACTGTCTTTTTCTATCGTGTCTCACTCTCTGTGCATCTGTGTTTCTTTATTTTTGTGCTTCTTTTTGTTCATTGTCCCCATTATTTATACATTGTTGACAGAATTTTTTAGTGTTATTGCTACTTATTTAAGAAGTAATTATAAACATTAGCCTTTTATTCAACTCATAATGATTACGCCTACTCTAAATGTGATCATTAAACTGAAACTGACAACTAAAGCTACAACACTAAAGTTAGTTTTTGAATAAAAGTTAATTGAAGAATTAAAATCATGGTTGGGAAACAGTGGGATTGGTAACCAGAGCAGTCACAAAAGAAACCACACAGTGGCATAAACTTTAATGAATAAAATCTGATAGAAACAAACAAAAATCTTACTAATCAACCATTTATTCTAAAGTACAACTGGAAAACAATTTGTCTTCATTAAAATTATTTTAGTGAAATGAAAATAAATATTCAAGTAATTGACAATCATTGGACTATGATTTTTTGTTGTGCTGACAATGTGCTGTCCATGAACCATGTGTGACTATTTAATTTTAAGCTAAAAATAGATAATAAATAAAATTAAGTTGGCAATTTATGTTCTTCATAGCAGTAGTTACATTTAAATGGCCCCATAGCAGTGTGTGACTACCACACTGACCAATATTGAATATTGAATATTGCCACTGTCTAAAAAACCCTACTAGCACTGCTCTGAAGAAAATTGACAAAGGTACTAAGTGAACACAGGATTCCTCTCTGGCATTATTCGATCAGGCATCTTCAAATGTCCTCAGTTTTAAAATATTAGCAGCAAAATATTCCAAACCCATTTTTCTATTTCATACTTAAAATAACTTTGGTTAAATGAAAGATCAACTTACTTTATAATTTGCACATTGTACAAATGTGTTTATAATTTGTGCTTTTCTTTAAAAGAAGCAACTTATATAGTGTTGGGAGCCATTGAAGCTGGAGATTGATCACATGTGTGGGGCTAAAGCAAGGCCAGCCCAGAAAAAAGAGAGACCAAAACAAGCTATGTAAACAAGTTGTTCCAGCACCAAGAAGCCAAGGGGCCCAGGCCTGCCAAGCAATGGGTTGCTAGGCAGAGGGGCTGAAATTGACATCATTTTTCCCAGCATATAAATAAAGCTGCTACAGGGGCTGAGAAGTTCCTTTCCTCCCATCAGGAGGACAAGGGCCCCACCTGACCCCAGCTTTGTCTTGTCTTTGTTTTTCTCATTGTCTCGCTGCTCCTTAACCCCAAGAACCTCAGGAGCCACATTGGGTCACAGCAATATAGTTATAAATTTACCTTTTCCTTGGTTTGACAATTCATTAATTTCTGATTCTTATCTTTATTGCTTGACAGGAATCCATTAATTCAAACCATAGTAAAACTAATAAATCCCAATAGAGCTTTTTCTCTTGTCTTGTGGACTTGGAACAGTGTTGAAACTTGCCATGACTGCTGAGGTGCTAAAGTTTTCTCTTTATGTTTTGAATATTTGAAAATTTATTTTGATACTGTATCATTGTTAGCATTAATGTCTCCCAGAATAGTAATTTTACTTTTGAAAAACTTTTTCAAGCCTACATAAAATTAAAAAGAAGGAAAAAGATTGTAATGATACCTCATATGCCAACAGTTTTAAGATTTTTGTACAGTTTCATCTTTCCTTTCTTATTTTCTTTTTTCCTAAAGTATTTCAAAGAAAATACCAGACTTTTAATCATTGCACTCTCAAAACATAGCTATTTTTATTCATAATCATACTGCTACCTACACACTTAAAAAAGATATGCAATTCCTTGTTATCTTCAAATACTTAAACCAAATGAAAATTTCTCTGATTATCTTAAGCATATCTTTTTCTAGCTGCTTTGTTCAAGTTGGGAAGCAAGCAAACTGCTACACTGTATTTAATGTATTCTAACATTTAGTCAGTCAAAAATACCTTCCCACTCTTTTTAACTTCTGATTTTTTGGAGGAAAAAAAACCCTGGATCAGTTTTATAAAATGTCAATATTTTGATTTATTGTTTTCTTCCTTGCAATATCATTTAGTTTATTCCTCTGCCTTCATGTATACAGAAATAAGCTTTAAACCTTAACTGGATACAAGTTCAAGTATATTGGCATAATTCCTATATAGGTGGTTTGCATCCTTTATACATACCAGAGCTACATTATAGCCTATATAATGACGCCAGTCTGACTAGTAGGGTAAAGCGGTAACTAGTAGGTTAAAACTGGAAGACTGATCTTCCAACACTTGACTACTATTGTCAAATTCTGTATTAACCTACTTAAAGATTTCATTTATTGATAAACTTTACCTAAAGCAGTTATTTCATTAGGACTTGCAAAATGATGAGTACCTGATTTTGTCATTCAATTCATTTTTACTAGTTACAATTACCCTATAAAAAATACTTTTCTCTTACTAGTTAGTTGTCCCTGAAATACAGGACATACAGGAAAAACAGGACAAAGAATTTCTTTCCTTTATTGGCCAGTTTTCAGAATATAGAGTTGATGCCCTTGTTACCACTAAGGGTGACTGAACATAAATCATGTTTTGGGTATCATAAATTCACAGGGTTTTACATATTTAATGTGTTTCAATAAATTTTTGGCTTCTATCTCCATTTTTGTTTAAGATTTTGTTGTGAAAAAATTTTAAATGTAAAGACAATTTGGAAAAATTCCAAATTTGGAAATTTGAAAAATTCTACCATGAATATTTAGTATATTTGCTTGGTTATATCTGTCTACCTATTATGATTTACATCATAAATAGCCTTCCCACAAAAGCCCATATGCCAAAGGCTTGCTCACTAACCTGTGATGCCCTTGGAAGATAGTGTAACATTTCAGAGGAAGGGCCTGGCAGAAGGAAGTTAGATCATTGAAGAAATGCCCTTGAAGGGGACACTGGGACCCCAGTCCCTCCTTTCTCATTCTCTGTTTCCCTAAAGCAAACAGTTGTGCTTCAATGTACACTCCTCATCATAAAGTTCTGCCCCTCACTGCTGACCCCAAAACAATGGAGCCAACATAAATGTTGCCTCCTTTTAAGTGGTTTATCATTATATGATTTTATCACACTGACAGGAATCCGACTAACACATGCATCACTGTGTTATCCCTTTATCCTTACTAATTTTCTGATGAATTTCTAAGACACAAATATCAGTACAGATCCCCTTAAATACTTCATCAAGGATAACATTAACTAGATCTTGGTATTTCTAGTTTTTTCCTGTGTTCTTTGGACATTACTTCATTAGTCTTTTGGTACTTTCTCGATTTCTGGCACAAAAGATGTCTACATCTCATCTTACATATTTCTTGTCCCAGACCTGGACTCAGCCTTTCTTCCAAGAAACCTTGATTTTGTTTAGTACTTCTATCAGTTTCTGCTATGCAACCAAATACCCTCAGACTTAGTATATTTAAAAACCATACTTGTTTAGCTCCTAACTAGGGATTCGCTGGGTGACTCTAAGTCTAGGACAGCTTGGCTTGGCTCTGCTGAGTGCTCTTCTGTACCTGTGAGAAGCAACAGGCCACCAGCTGATGTGGAATGAACTCATTCACATGTGGGGTCAGGTTTGAACCTGATCCATCATACATGACCTTGCCTTCTAAAGGGCCCCACATCTGACTGAATGCCTTGCAGGTACCCTTTTGAAATTCTTATTTATTTTTTATTTAGGCACTGAGCATCTTCATTTTGCACTTCCTCATAATTTCTGTAGCTGATGCTGTTCACCTACCTGGCCTTTGACTGGCTATGGGCACCAGGGACAAAAAGGTCATGTTCCTCACCTGGCAATCAGTTAACCTGGAATCCTCCACATGGCATGAAGATAACAACCCTATGGAGTAAGTGCTTTTATCACATTTGCTAAAGTCCTAGGGCCCAAAGGAAATCTGGGAAGCCAATCTGGAGATAAAGAGAGATGAATGCACCCAGCATGTGAATGAATACGAGAAGAATTACTGGGATTATTGCTGCAAATACTCCACCACGGGGTCGATAGATATTTAGAAATATTGAGATGCTGATGGTCCCCAGGCTGTCATTACCTCCAAGCTTTTTAAGTAGTTTAAATAAGAAAGATGTGTTTTTGAAAGAAAAATAATGAGTTTAAACTGTTGTGTTCATTTCACATGCAATATTACAGAGCCTTTATTTCTCTGATTTACACTTCTTGTAGCTTTGTTGTGTGCAGAAAATCTCACTATTAACATAATTCTTATACTTGCTCGATCTTACAATTTAGCAATGTTTATTCCAAAGCAATGTCATTCTGTTTAATGCCAGTAAGATTACTGGATGGGTGTTTCTTTATGGCTCTATTTCCTTTTATATTTTAATAAAGCAGTCTCATCAGAATACTGGGTTCCAAAGTAATTTGGAATAATTTTGTTGTTCGTGTGATTATGTCACTAACTTGAAGTACAATTGGATTGTTTTCCTTTTACCCTGTATCACATGCTTTTTGTTCTTCTTATTTTACTTTGATATTTAATTGAAAATTTGAGAATAATTATGGATTTGCATTTATTGGTCAGAAATAACACAGAGGACAGCTGCATATACCCGGCTTGGTTACCTCAATGATAAGCCTTACAAACCTATAGAATAATATCACAACCATGTTGTCAACATTTGCACAATTCGTGGATCTCAGATTCCCTGAGTTTTATTTTTACTCATGTATATAAATGTATATGTATTCAGCTCTAAACAATTTTATTACACACACCATCACCACCATCAAGATACTGAACAGTTCCACAACACGAGAGTCCCTTTATTGATTCATTTCTATTTTTTTGAATATGAAAAATAATCATACAATTAAAAAGTTATCAATCTTGAGGTTTTATCAGAGCAATCTGGCTTCTGTCCATGTCCTCTTAACTCTATTTCCTCCATTTCCTCATTGATAATTTTTAGAAATTAGTTTTTGCTTTATTCTCCAAGTTTTTAATTTTTTTATTTTAAAGATAATAAAAGCCCACAAATCAAAACAGAACAAAGCCAATCAAGACAAAGCAGCAAAACTGGTACAGAACTTCAAAGCAAGATACTAGGAAAACAGCAATAGCTACCAGAGTATATCTTGTTGTCTGCACAATAGTTGTCCATTCCATCAGGTATAACAAAATCAAAACAAAACAGAATAAAACCAAACAAAGCAGAACATTGAATAAAGCAAAACAATTAATCAGAGCAAAACAAAACAATGAGAGAAATACTGGATTTCAAAAACAAGCTAGAAGGAAATCCCTCATATTTGCTATATTGCATTTGTCGTCCTCCCAATAGAGGCTCAGACCACTGGCCCCAGGCCTGCAAAGTCAACCAAACAATAGAAGAATTTAGTTGCTTTTTGTACCTTAGTTGCTATCAACTCAGCCTGTCCTCCAAAACAGCTGGCTGGGATGGGGCTCACAGGAGGTGCTATTTGACTTTTCTCTCCCTGTACTCCATATGGCTTATGCAGTTTACCAGAAAGACTGGCTACCTGACTTCTCAATTGTCTCCCCCCAGTCCTAGCGTGGGAAATTCTCAGAAGACTCTGACTTTTCTCTTCCGGGGCTCCTCATGGCTTGCATGGCTTACCAGAAAGGCAGGTGAGTTGACTTCTTGATTCCAAGTTTCTTTTTGAAATCATAAGTAAATGTGTGTCTATATTTCTCTCTTCTCACATAAGGAAACCTAAATGTTTCCCTACTGCTTACCTTTTCTACTGAACATGATATGTGTCAGGAAAGGCAAGGACCTGCTATGTTAAAACAACACTGAAATCTCAGCAGTAATGAAACAAATTCATGTTCCATCTCACAGTCCATGTCCCTCTGGGCAGTGGTGTCTTTGCTGTCTCCCTGTGGCAAGAAGCCAATTGGCACCTATGCCTGGTGCAGTTATAGTGGCAGAGCCCACAGTGACTTCTAAAGGGACTTGGTTACATTTCTGCTGACATTACATTGCCTAATAAAGATATGATGGCCATAGCTAACTTCAAGTGAGCAAGGAAAAATGATTTTTGATATATTTTCCAGCTTTCCATGGCTGGGGCAAAATACTTGACACTCATAACTTAAAGAGGGAGAGGTTTGACTCAACATTTCAGGGAGTTTAGCCCAAGGAAGAGATGGCATGGTGAAATGGCCTGGTGGAGAAAAGCTACTCGTGTCATGGCAGCCAAGAAGCAGAGAGAGAAGAGGGAGGCAAGGGCAAGAATATTCCCTTCCAGGTCACAGCTCTGGTGACTGCCTCCAACCAGGCCCCACCTCCCAATGGCACATTCAGTTATGAACTCATTGGTGGATAGATGAGAATAACACTCCATGATCTAATCACCTTCCAAAATCCCCGCATCTGATCAAGAGACTCTTGGGGGACATTTTAAATCCAGACCATAATACTTGGGAGGACAGCCAGAATATTTGTGTACAGTTGTATAACAAGGATCACAACCTGCTTTTCCTTGTGCTGAATATTTGGTTGAAACTCTTCTCTGCATACAAAATATATTCATTTTCTCACAAGAATGCAAATAACATTCATAGCATTAGTAGCTTCTACAATCAGGTATGTGTCTCTACATTGGACTTGGCATGATTTTCCTTATTTTTTTCATTTTGTTGGTGTATAACATTTCTACCATTCTGAAATATTGCTTTGTATGTAGAAATCTTAAAGATGTAGGGGTAGGCAGAGTCCATGAACAAAAAACAAACTGCACAGGAAACACTTTGAAGAATCAACAACTGGGATCTCAGATTATTAAAAAGTTTTTACACATCAAAAGAAATCACCAATAGAGTGAAAAGAAAACTGACAGAGTGGGAAGTTTAGCCAACTGTCTCTCAGACAAAGGACTTTTATCTAAAACATATGAAGAATTGAAAAAAATTAGGCCCCCCGAAATTCAAAGATCCAATCCAAAAATGGGCAACAGAGATGGATACACAGTTCTCAGTTGAAAAAAATACAAATGACATATAGGTATATGAGAAAATGTTCAACATCATTGGTCAGTCAAGAAATGCAAATTAAAACAACACTGAGATTCCATCTCACCCCAGAAAGAATGGCCACCATCAAGAAATAAACCAATAGCAAATTCTGGCAGGACTGTGGGGAAACAGGAACCCTTCTCCACTGTTGGTAGGAGTGTAGGCTGGTAGAACTATTGTGGAAATTAGTGTAGAGATTCCTCATAAAACTAGGGTTGGGGGTCCCATTTGACCCAGCTATTCCCCTTCTGGGTATTTTCTCAGAAGAATTAAAAACATCATGCCACAGTGATATATGTGTATCCATGTTTATAGCAGCACAATTTATAATAGCTAAATCTTGGCGACAACTCAGATGTCCATCAACTGAAGAATGGATAAAAAATATGTGGTATTTTTATATAAGAGTACTTGGCTACAAAGAAGGATAAACTTCAGACTTTTATAGGTAAATGGATGCAACCAGACACCATATTCATAAAAGAAATAAATCAAACTCATATGTGTAGACATCATATTGTCTCCCCAGTGTAAGAAACTGAAACAGTAAATGAGATTCAAAATCTAAACAGATATTGTGAGAGGGGGTGAAACTGCTCAAAAGGAAAGAACAGCTGAGATGGGGGAAAGGAGAAAAGGAAGGGAAAAGAAAAAAATATATGTATATGTAAACACACAAGATAGCTAAGATAATTATACTACTAATTTCTTTTAGTTCCTTGAAAAGAATGGTTTGTGCTTATATCGTTTGATCAGTTTTGCATGACTATATCTTGTAATCTGAGCAACTACTTTGACAATAATGCACAATATATTAATTATTGTTAATTTCCCATTTTCCTGTTTTAAGTTTTGTATCATTTTTTTCTTTTTTTCTCTTTAAGATAAAATAAAATGTTGCTTCTTACCCCTTCCCAGCCAATATCCACACCAGAGAGATAGCCACTACTCTTATTTCTATCACAATAATAGTTTACCTGTTCTTGAACTTCATATGAATAGAATCATATTTGAGGGATGATCTAAAAATACAGTAAATATTTAATTTTTAAAATTTATCACAATAAAAGACATATTGTCATTAAACCCCTTCAGTGTACTCTCCCTCACTTAGAACATGCTTATCCCATTGTTCTTGACACTTTCTGAAGCAGTTCTTCAGGTCTTTTTTCACAAGGGTCTTTAGTTGCACTGTTCTGGCTGTCTCAAGAGTCTGAATGGATTCAAAACACTTACTTTTCATAGTCATTTTGACTTCAGGAAAGAGCCAGCTGTCACAGGGTGCCCGATTCGGTGAATAAGAGGGATGAGGAGACGCTGTCTATAGTATTTTATGAGGTTGCCTCTCTTTGGATGGCACTCGGCAACAGCATTCACTGAATTTTTGATCTCTCCTTGTAAAGACACTCACTGCAGAGAACTTCCAGAACTGCTTCAGAAAGCGCAAAAAATATGGGATAAATGGGTTAAAAGTGAGGAAGAGTGTTTTGAAGAAGACTAATTGTAATGTTGTTTTTTTCTATAAGTTTTTTAACACCTAAACATTCACCATGTTTTTTGGATCCTACCGCATACTCCATACTCTTACGTTTGACTTCTTTCAATCAGCCTTATGTCAATGAGATTCATTAGTTGTTACCTAGTAGTAAGAGTTTATTTCTTTATACTTTTGAGTACTGTTCTAGTGTACAAACACCACAATTTACTTACCCTTTCTACTACTGATGGATATTTGAGTTGTTTCTTATTTGGGGTTATCTTGGATAAAGCTGCTGTGAATACTGTTGTCTGTATCTTTTGATAACTACATACACTTACTTCTCAGGGGTTTATATCTGAGTGAAATTTCTCAGCTGGTGACAGGATAAGTGTATATTTTGTTTTCCAACGTGTCCATATTTATGTTTAGCTGCTAACCAGTTTTCTGGGGTGGTTGTTATCTATTCACATTTGATGTGCTTTCCTTCATTCAAAGACCCACAAATCCAAAAGACAAGGTATCTATATCTGCCCCTCTGGCTCCTCATACCCAGGGTATGATGACTGGATATAGTAGGATGATCACGTTGGACATTCCCATTGGACAGGAGATTAAAAGGAGGAACAAAGCAGTCTCCATGGAAACTAGTCTACTGTGCTCTCTGAGGTCCATTGTTTCTACAGTGCTTGGCATTAGTTCCTAGGAAACGGCTCCTCCCACGGTCCTTCTTGACCCTATGTTGTCATATATTCCTGTACTATGTTCTACTGGCCTCCACCCAGTTTCTGAGCTACCTACTGCTTGTCCTCAGAAGATACCCCTCCTCCCCTTTTGCTAATGGTAGTCTTTTATTGGAGGTACCTACTTATGTCTCTGCTAGAACACTGTGTTAAGATATGTAGCAAATTAACCAAAATCTGTGATTTTGTACAGTAAAGGTCTCTGGCTTGATTATTAATTGCCCCTTGTCAGTCAGCTAGATCTGTTTTTTTATCTGTCATACTGACTCTGAAATTTGGGCAAATGGAGCAGTCACAATCTAGAACCTTATCTCAGCCAAAAAAAAAAAAAGAAAGAAAAGAAAAATAAATAAATCACCCTGACTATTCACAATTCCGTGCTAAAGTGGTCCCCATTACCTCCACTCATATTCTATGGGCAAAGGAAAATGTCAAATGGGCAGATACAATATTGTGAAGTTTGTCTATTTAGCCTCCCTCTTTTTCTGGGCATAGAGCATCTAAAATCCTTGGATTCTATAGAAAGAGTGTCAGAGCCGGTCATAGTGGTGCAGGCTTATAACCCTAGCACTCTGGGAGGCCAAGGCAGGAGGACTGAAATTTTGAGCACAGCCTGGGCAATGTAATGAAATCCAGTGTCAATATTTTTAGAGGGCTGTGGATGAAACTCAATCCCTAGTACCAAAGAAATACATTATTTGCATGCTAAGGAGATAACTGGTAACTGGACTCTGAATAACTTGAGAATGGGGACTGGTTAACAGACTCTCTCAGGCATACCCCTTAACCTCCAGAAAAGCTAAAGATTAAGTTAACATACATGTTTAATGATGTCCCCAGTCATGTCTGCATAATGTTCCATAAAAACCCAGGACAGGGATGGGGAGAGGCTTCCAGAGAACTGAACCCAGCGCAGTCCCTGCAGAGAGGTTCACCCAGCTGGACAGGCCCTGTGTATCACTTTCATCTCACTGTTCATCTCTATGCTTCTAACATTCTTTATAATTACCAGGAAAATTCAAAGAAGTGTTTCCCTGAGTCCTGTGAGCCACTCTAGTGAATTCATTGAATCCCAGGAAGAGGTCATCAGAACACCAATTCATAGCCAGTTGGTCAGAATGACAGGTGATGACTTAGGATTTATGACTGATCTGATGCTGTCTCGGGTCCACATTGAATTGAATTCAAGGGGGCCCAGCTGTTTACACTGTAAAACCATCTGGTGTAATTTGGTGCCAGAAGGTTTGTATTGAGCCATGGAGAGCATGGCATAGGAAACTGGTTTCTTCCTATTCTATAGCAGAGAAATGTACTGCGGTGATGTCTCCTGGAGATGCCTCCACAGCAGGGTGGACAGATCACCCTCGTTCTAGCTAAAGCTCCAGAGAGAGAGCAGGGCTCTGTGGGTGGAGTGTGACACTGTTCATCCAATCTGCAGCCTCACAACAGAGGCTGGGTTGGTTCATATCCCTTTAGTTTCACTAATAATAGAATGATGATGAACCTTGTGTATAAATCATTTTGCATTTTTGTTAGTGTAATTTGTTTCTTGAACTCAAACTCTACTGTCATAAATATTTTTGTCCATTTTAATTAGTATTTTAGGCTTAATTTGATTTTTTTTACATTTCTATAGGTTTGACTGATTGACTGATATTCATAGTCAAATTGACATATTTTGATAAACTTCTGTGCCCTTGACATTTCTTCTCTTTATTCTTTTTTACTGTGTCTGACTTGGATAAGCTATGTTTCCTTTATTTTTCTCTTTTGAAGTAGCACAGATATTAGAAATCATGCCCTAAATCTTGAGTTTGAAACACTTTCATTTTAAGGGTATGCAGTAAATAATAAATTTATACATCAGGATAAAAACCATAACATTTGCTCACCTTTTAAATATAAATACCTTTAATTCTGTGATGCAATATTTATTCATTTTATTTGGAATTTATAGCTCTAGATTATTACCATAATATTATCTTCTTTATATCAACAATTCACTCCACAACATCATTTTTGCTTTTGCATTTGATGTGCTATTCAAACCTACATGGCCATTTTTATGTAATATTAAAGGCCTTCCAATAGGCTGTAACTTCTCTCTCTGATTTTTTGGTTTTGCCAACCCACCCAGATTGTATCAGATTTGCTTTTCTTTTCTTGTGCTTTGTATCTCCAAGAAGGAGCAGGAGGTCACACAGAACTTCAGTTGTATGCGGATTCTCCGTTCTCCTCTGACCTCTTGGAGCATCTGCCCCTGTAAAGGCTGTCAGTGTCCTCTGGTACCCGGTCCTCACCCCTCTTTCTTCCTTATTCTTTGGGCAATGTTTTTACATTCAGGACTCCAGCTATGACTCCTTATAAAGAGGGCTTCAGTACCAGCTCCTAACCACACACATCCCCTCCAGTACCCTGGGTCGATGTGTGTATGTACGTGTCTTTGTGTTGGTTTGCCAGGTTGTCCTCTCCAGGACTTGGGGAATGATACAACTCTTAACCATCTCATTCTTTCTTCAGTCTGCTCTTGCTTTAGTTCTGCCTTCCTTTAAATCGCTACCATCCTTCAAGGCCCTCAAGGGAAAATCTCTTGGAATCCTTTTAAATCCTTCCAATGCTTCTTTATTCTGTCTGGTCAGTTTCTAAGTCCTTCAGGTCCCCTGGTGCTTTCTTTCTTTTCCCAGAAGGAAGTTAACACCACACTGCCTCCCTCTTTCCCCAAAGTACTCTCTGGGGCTGGGTTTACTCTCCCCACTCTTTCTCTGTCCTGATTTTCATTATCTGCAGGTCTGATTAAGACCTTCATACCCAAATACTCACCTGCCTGGCACTGCATGGACTTCAAAGCTTGTTGCCCAGATGTATTTGAAATGTGCATTTAAAAAGCCTCCCTGTGCACAAAGCCTTTCTCGATGCCACTGCTGCAGTGGTGTTTACTATATACAGAAGACTCTTTCTTACAAATATGCTTTAATTTTTGAATGATTTTATTACCAGAAGAGTTGAAAACTTTTCCCACATCTCTCTCACCAGTCTCCTCTACCAGTAACCATTACATCAGTACATGTATTACAGTGAAGTCAATGTTGGCACCATATTATTAATTGAAGCCCACCAGTTACAACAATCTTTATTTCTGTGTGCCGGAATGTGATTTAGAATACATCTTCCATTTAGTTATCATGTCTTTTAGGCTCATTGATGGTTAACAATTAACAAGTTGACTGGACCATGAAGCACCCAGATATTTGGTCAAACATTCTGATTACTCCTGTAAGAGTATTTATAAATGAGATTAATATTTAAGCCAGAAAATCAAGTAAAGCAAACTGCTTGCCATAGTATAAGTTTCCAATCAGTTGAAGACCTGAATAGACCAGAAGCCTGGGTCTTACCCTAGAAAGAAATCATTTCTCCTGCTGGATAACTTTCAAGATGGGTCATTCTGCTTCTCCTGGCTGGGGCAGTGTCTCAGACTTTCATTGTTTTGGATGACCTTGATGAATACTGTGCCCCTCAGTCTGGGTTTGCCTAATTTTTTTTTCTTATGATTTGACTGCAACTATGTCTTTGTGTCTTTCACCTCATAACAAGTATACATGTTATCAGTATGAATTTTCGCTGTTACTGTCAGCCTCTGCCTCTCCCCATAACAGTTCTGCCAAATTTCTCTGCAGTAAACTAATTTCCCTCTTCTGGGTCATGTTGGAACTTAGGGCACTCAGAAACCAAGCAGCCAGCTTGCCACCCTGGTAAGTGGCTGTGACCTGGCAAGCCGCAGCCACACCACGGTGAGAACCATCAGCGTCTCCTGAGATCCACGCCACGTTGGAACTTAAGGTGCTCAGAAACCAAGCAGCCAGCTCACTGCCCTGGTAAGTGGCTGTGGCCCAGCAAGCTGCGGCCACTCCAAGGTGAGAACCATCAGCATCTCCTGAGATTCCATGTCATGTTGGAACTTAGGGCGCTGGGAAACCAGGCAACTAGCTCACTGCCCTGGTAAGTAGCTGTGAGCCTACCAGCATATGGGCTGAGATTCAAACATCCATATACCCCCCCACCTTAGCAAGTGGGAGTCAGAGATCTGAGTATCTCTTGCGAGGCTGACTATATGCAATATAGCAAATAAGGGGGATTTCCTTCTACCATCTCTTTGTAGGCAAATATTTTTATCACTGTTTTGCTTTGTTCTGATTAATGGTATTGCTCTATTCAATATTCTGTTTTGATAAGTTCTATAATGCTCTGTATTTCCTTTAATTCTGATATACCTGATTGAAAGAAAAAAACTTGTGAAGGAAATGAGATATACTATAGTACCTATTACTGTTATCCCAGTAACCTGCTGTGAAATTCTGTACTAGTTTCACTACACTGTCTCAGTTGGCTTTGTTCCATCTTGTTCTGTGGTATTTTACTACTTTAAAAAAAGAAAAAAACTAATTTCCCTCTTCTGTATTCTACTCTTCAGAAATAAGTCACTGAGTACAGTCACCATCAAGGGGTGGGTACTTACTTTCCTCTTGCTTTAGTTACTTTTCTCAATGCTGAGACAAATACTCAACATCCAAAGTTAAAGGGGGAAAGGTTTATTTAGCTCTCAGTTTTTAGAGGTTCAGTCCAAAACTGGCTGGCTCCAAAGCAGGGTGGCACATGGTAAAGGGACATCCTAGAGGCAAAACAGTTTGTGGCAGCACAAGACAGCAAAAGCAAACAGAGACAGACAAAACTTTCTATAGATTATATTGTATGCAGGTTACCTGTCATAGGGCAGGTAAAGCACTCATACCCTTAATCCTAGCCAAGACTATTTTAAACCAATTAGCAGACTGATTTAATCATCACACATCTTTAATACCAGCATCATACGCTCTAGATTCAGCCACCTCTGAAAAAGCCCTGTGATGTACTGAGGCTTTGGGGAAACATCTATAATATAAACCATGACACCTCTCCTTAAAAGGGGAAGAACATACATACATTATTTGGAATTTTTCCATATATAAGATTTGTCTGTCATTCTTATTTATTTAATTATTTATTTATTTCAACACACACATACACACACACACACACACACACACACACACCAGAATAGACTCTTGGGTGTTTATCTTGTATTATAATCCAATGCCATTTTGTTGCTGTTGTTGTTTAACTCTCAAAGTTTTTCATTTAGGGCCACTGAAAACTGGTTCAGTTCAGTTTCCTATTCTTTTTGATTTTTGATTTTTTAAAATGGTGTGCTATACTTTTTGCTTTGTCTTCTTTAGTATGCTCGACTAAGTCTCACTATAATCTTTCATTTATTGTACTGACCTCTGTTCAGCAACGCTAAGTGCAAAATCCTGCATATACTCATCCATTCATTTCCACACTCATTCAAACAGCTAGTATCTCCCACCATGAGTCATATAGTATGGTGAGCACAACCCTGTAATAAAGAGCACGATTTCCACAGTCTCTATCCTCTCACAGATCTCAATACCTAATAGAGAGAGTTAAAGATACGTGTATTCTGAGTAACATTTTAGCCATTCTCTCAAGATTATTGTACACATTATATTAAATATTATTGTTCTCTAATTATTTTGTTATAAAATTTGGGGTTTTTTCATAGAAGTAAGAAGACAACTTTTGAAATTTTTCTTTATTAATATATACATATATTCAAACGAAAAGTAAGTAAAAATGGTCCATCAAAAAGAAAAAAAAACACATGTATAGAAATGCAAGGTGTGATAAAAAATACCGTGCATGTTTAAATATTTTTAAAAACTTTTTACAACAAATAAAAGATATATTGTCATTAATCCCCCTCAGAAGCAGCCCTGAAAATCCTCTTTCGTGTCATTAGTTGCACTGTTCTGACTGCATGTCCTAAATTGATTCAAACGTTTTTCTTTCATGCTCATTTTGACTTTAGGGAAGAGCTAGAGGTCACATGGTGCCAGATCTGGTGAAGAAAGTGGATGTGGTGACATATTATTGTTGCTGCTACCTGCTTGCCTTTCTGTGAGAGAGCATGCAGCAGTACTGTTCCCTGTATTTTTTTTTTCACATTTCCTAAAGACACTCGTGAAAGAGGACTTCTAGAACTGCTTCAGAAAGTGGCGAGAATGATGGAATAAGTGTGCTCGAAGGGATGAGGAGAATTTTGAAAGGAATTAATGACAGTGTGTCTTTTACAGTAATAAATTTTTATTTAAACATTCACCATATATTTCTATCACCTCTTGTATGTATTACTAGAAACTGTAATTAGTGCTATGAGAGGAAATGAACTGAGTGTGAATTTTAAAAAATGATGGGGAACCTACTTCAGGAAAAGCTTCTCTGAAGACTGGGATAAGTTGAGACTTGAAGGATGAATGAGAATTAGGTGCACCACAGCAGGAGAAGAAAATTTCAGGCCTACGGTGGTATAGGTGTTCCAATGCAATAAGGTGCTTAAAGTGTGGGTATGCAGTAAACAACTTCAAATGGAACTGCCCTAATGTAAGTTTTATTTTGAATGTTATCTGCCACTATTTGTTGGTGTTTTAGGCCATAAGAAATTTTGGTCATGGTCTATACTTGTCAGAATAATTAATGCTAGTCACTGTAACATAATGTGTCTTAGCAAATCAAAATAAAAGATTTATCTTCACTCACAACACAGTCCTATAGTTTGATCAGTCAACTCTCTTAAGTGACTTTTGAGGGTGCCTAGATGCTTCTATGATGTGGTTCCAGATGTTAGCATACTCACTTTCATTATAGATAGAGGAAAGATGGCCAATGAACTATCTCATAGGAGACTTTAGGAGTTTGGATGGAAATTATTTCTGCCTGTATTCTACAGGCTAAAAATAAGTCACATGATCATCTAGAGGAGAGGAGCCTGGGAAATGTAGTTTTTCTGAGCTAGAAGAAAGAAACCAGTGAATCAACACACAGTATACCATCTCTGCTGAACGTTTCACAGTAACGTTTGTAGAAAGTTTTGAAGAACACCCCAATAAGAAGACCTTTTGAAATTCCTTAAGAATTACATTCATTTCAAGCTGTCTTCTCTCTTTTCAGGGTGAGAGAGAACTGTTTCCCTTTAACCTTGAACATTTTCCCTGCAGTTTTCTCTGGCATTTGGAAGGCTGCCAAGCCCTCATCATTTTTCACCAATGGGGTTTCCTGCAGAGTTTGTTCACAGTTTTCTCAAGGTCAAGTCTTTTACAGGAACACAAATGCAGTTATTGCTTTTAGAGGACACCATGAATCATCTCCATTAACAAATATAGAATGCCCCGTGGCCTTTGCAAATGGCTCCAACATACCTGCTGCCGAACCAGAGCAGGAAGGCCAGAGATTCTGAGTAGCATATTATAAGCAGCCATCATTTTTTTATCCCAGGCCTAATGGTGAGATCTGCTAATTATGTCTGGGAAAGAATGGCTTGCTTTCTTTGTTATTTTGTTTTTCTTCCTCTGTCTTTTCCTTTCTTTCTCTCTTTCCCTCTTTCTTTCAATCCTCTTGCCTCAGCCCCCAAATGCTAGGATTACAGGTGTGCACTACTACACCAACTTCAATTCATTTACTTATTTGGTTAGTTGTTTCAGTTCTGGGGATTGAAATCCAGGGCCTGTGCATCATAGCAAGTATTCTACCACTGAACTATTCTGATTACCTCACTGGCACTAAAATAGTGGCTTTAAAGTTGGAAGACATCAGTTTTATATCTAATTTCATCATTTATTGAGTGACATTGGAAAAATTTTTGATACTGAAAAGTGTATTAAGTACCTACTGTGGACCAAATACATTAGGGTGGAGGTCATGAAGGTAAATTGTGGACATTAAAGAAGAAGCCTGCTACAATGCAATATGAGAAATGTTCTTCCTTTTCTCCCCTGTGTCTGCACCTGCCCATGGAGAAAAGGATTTCTCCCTCTTTAACCTGGTAGCCCTTCCCTACTTGAGAGACACTGTATTAATCTGTTTTACTAGAGAAAACAGATATAACAGGAGATATATAAATGTATAAGAAATTACAAGATTGGCTTACAATAGTCCAAGAGTCAGATGAGTATGCATGCAGAGGGTGTCTGCATGCCAGAGGTCAAAGGATTCAATCCAAGGCCTGGAGTTCACCACAGTGTCCAGTGCAAGTCCATACCAGCAGGCCAATGGGTCTGCGATGGAAGGCTGAAGAGTCTATGCCAGAAGGACCCAAGGCACCAGTCAAAGAGTCTGCACTAGAAGCCAAGAGACAATGTCCGAGCTGAAGGTGAAGACTGAAGTTTCTCTGGAGAACAAGACTTTATCCTTTCTTTCTCTTTCCCTTTTATAACATCCAGGCTGAGCTACCCTAGCATGAGTCTTCTGCATCTTAGGGAATAGAATTGCTAAGCTGATTTAGCTAAGCTTCTAAATGTCTCAAAATGATTCAATCAATTAACCACTACAGACATCATAGTCATTCTGGTAAAAATCTATCACAGATATCAGCTGACTTAAAATAAACACAGATTCCTATCCTTTCTTTATACAAAAAAATTCAGAAAACCACATAGAGAGAAAAATACCATGAATACCAACATTATGATTCAGATTTAGAATGTCCCCCAAAGATTTCATGTGTTCAGAGGTGGGACTTCAGTGAGGCAATTGGATCAGGGGGCACTATGCTCAGTGGTGAATTAATCCACTGATGAGTTTAGTAGACAAATGTGCAGTGAGGAAGTGGGTATTTATGAGAGGTGGATTACTGGGTGTGCAACCTGGAAAAATGCATTCTAATTTCCCATCTTTCCCTTTCTTTCTCTGCTTCCTGGCTGTCCTGAGTAGAGCTCCTTTTCCTCTACCACGCCCCTCTGGTCTCCTGTTTCTGTCTTGAAGCCAGCCAACCAAAACTGAGACTATCAGCCAAAATGAACCTTTCTTCTCCTTTAAGCTTTGGATGTCGGGTATTGTCTCAGATCTGAGGAAGGTTACTAAGACTCCCTATGTTGTCTTTAGTTGGCTTCAACAATCATCAAGGGTGTATTCCATTCATCCTGTTTTGCGTTTTTCAATCTTGTTGAAGTGTGTTGAAGCCAATCCTATATATGCATTGTGGAAGACATAAGGATTATTCAGTTTACACCTGTAAAGGTCACGGACATGTTGTACAACACCTCAATACTTCAGCAAATTTATTCTGGCAGTAACTGTTTTTGGCTTTCAAACTCCATGGTCTTTATCAAAATTCCTCAATCTCTGCAATGATAGAAAATAGCCTCAGACAATGCATAAGCAAACAAGTGCGGCTGCACCCAGCTAGCACTCATTTACTACAATAAGCAGCACACCATGGTCTGCCAAATATAATGTCCAGTCTGCGGTGACATTTTCCAGATTGCCTCAAAAATGTCTTTTCTACTATTTTGAAAGCCCAAATCAGGATCCAAACAAACTTTTATGCTGTCTTTAAGTGATTTAAAAATTTCTAACACAATAACAAGTACCAGTATTTCAAGTGCATGTTATTTCCGATATTGCCAGATATTATGCCTTGAAAAAAAAACTAATAAACTAACAATACGTATTTATTCCTGAGAAATTAGAGAGGGACCACAAGAAAACATAAAAGCATAAATCCTTCCAGAGGAATGCTGTTAATATTTTGGTGTGTAGACTTTGAAATATAGATCTGTTCATGCAGATTCATACATAAATAAAAATCCAGATTAAAAATTTAGATTAATAAGGGAGCAGCTGTATGTATAACTTTATAAAATGCTTTTTCTCTGCTATGGGATGTTATGTGTTAAAACATAAACACCTTCTACAACTCCTACAACGATTCTGTGATGGCTTTGCTTTACTCTGTTGATGTCAGCTGGAAAGGCAGCTGCACTTTGCTGGCTGCCTTGATGTCCTCAGTTGATTCAAAAGATTTCCCTTTCATGGTCATTTTAACTGTAGGGTAGTATCAGAAGTCACGCGGTGCCAGATCCGGTGAATAAGACGCATGAGGATCCCCATCGTGTTTTAGAGAACTTGCCTTTCCATTGGGTGACACATGAGGTAGCGGTGTTCACCATATTTTTAGTAAAGACACACAAAAGATGACTTTCAGAACTGCTTCAGAAAGTGGCCAGAACGATAAAGGAAGAGGGGGAATTTTGAGCATTACCATTTGCAATGTGTCTTTTACTATGATGATTTGTTAAAAGTAAAATATGCACTACATTTTCCAGTGACTCTTTGAGGGAACCGTGAATGCAGCTCTCCACTTATCTCACGGAGCTCAATCTCATGGCTGAAAGGAAAAGTCTCTTAAATAGGAGTGATAGACAGGAGCTGGGCACTCAGACATACAAATGACGGGAAAAAGGTCGTCAGTAGCCAGGCCTTAGAGACTTCAAGTGCCCTCTTTACCACCTCCAACATGTGCCACTGTGATGAGCGCTATCATTCCAGGAAATTTTGTAGCTCAGGTTCTTCCTGTGGGCTGATTTCTGTCAACCACAGGACACTGTCTTCATTCCTCAGCGCTTTTAATGCATATTTTTAAGGCATAAATTTCCCTAAACTGCTAAGTGATCTAAGGAGGAAGGAGGAAGATGTGCTGTCCTGACTGCCCCAGAGTTCTGATTCCCAGTCACTGACTGTGGCTGCTTTTTGAGATGCTGTCTCATCACTTATGTCACAGAGACCCAATTCCTGGCACCCACAAGTTAATGGAGGAGAGGTTTATTTGTCAGTCCATGATTGGCTGGCTCCAACACAGAAACAGGATGGCCCAGGAAAAGCTGGTTAAATCATGGAGGCCAGGAAGCAGGGAAAGAATGGAAGGGGTGGAGAGGGAGATAAAACCCTTATGGCCATGTCCCCATGACCTCCTCTCCTGACCAGGTCCCACCTCCTAACAACACATTCAGCTCTGAAATTAGCAGAGAATGACTCCACAGATCTAGATACTGGTTCTATGACTCGCCACCCACCAGAAGCCCCACCTGTAGCACAGAGAGAGTTTTGAGGGACTGTCTATCTAAACCATAAGCCTTACTATTCTTTAACTTTCTCCCTCTCAAAAGGTGAGCTCAATTCCTCTCTTCTTAAATGTAGGTGGGACGTAGAGATTTAACTCTAACAAGTAGAATGTGGCCAGTAACTGAGAAAGCTAGACATAAAACGCTTTGTGGATTTCTCTCACTCCCCTGAAGCATTTATTTTGGAGGGAGCTCGCTGCTATGCCATGAGGACCCTGAAGAAGACCTATGGAATGGTCTGTATGATGGCAACTGAGGCCTCCTACCAACAGCCATGCCAGGGAACCACGTTGAAGGCTCCTTCTCCAGGGCCCATCAGACCACCACCTTGTCTTCCCACTTGGGAGAGTCTCTGAGCCAGAACCTCACAGGTATGAGCTCCCAGATTCCTGACCTACTGACAACTACAAGATGATAAATTTTATTGTGTTCAGCCCCTAAGTTTTGGATTAATGTGTAACACAGCTGTAATAACTAGAACACCAAAGAAGTGTTTTTCAGGGAGAAACACAAAGAAAGAGGATGCGTCTGCATTGCTAGGTCAGGCTAGGGACTTGAAGGAGAGGGATGTGGGGAGGAGGAGGCATCTCACTGAGCGAACCTCTCCCAAGCACTGCCATGGCCAAGTTCACGCCTGAGTCAGGGCAGCCTCTCTATTCCTTAGACTGCATATTCTTCATAGGCCCTGGACCCCCCCACACACACTTTTCTCCTTCTCTTACTTTCTATTCAAAGTTTCACCAAATTCTATTGGCTTTGCCTGCAGCATGTTGCATAAATCTTATTGCTTCCTTTCCATTATAGCCACCCTGGCTAAAGTCACCATTATCTTTCCCCAGATTATTATAACAGCTAATAACTGGTTGCCTGGAGTCTACCCTTACCCTAATTGTCTATTCTCCTCATTGCAGCTAGGGTGACTCTTTTAAAAATTAAAGTCAGATTAAGTACCTTTTGCCCACAACCTTCCAATGTGTACCAACTTTCTTGGAATGAAATGTAACCTTTTTATGCTCACTGGTCCTCACATATACCTGTCCTTTTTCTGCCTATATGCCAGCCACTTCTCTGTCGCTCCTTGTGCTCAGATTTGGTGTCACAGTTTTCCTAACTCTGCTAATCTGTTAATCCTGCTGTATCCTCAGTCCCCTGGCCCGTGTTTTTCCCCCATTCTTGGAAGGTGTCATAGGTATCTGTGTCCTTGCTCCTCATTCAGGACTCTGCTGCAGCTCACCTTCTCAGAGGCCTTTCCTGACCTTGTCACCTCTGCCATCTCTCCTGTCCCCAGCAGCCCTCTGACCAGCCCAGTGCTCCTCCCTTCAAGTTGATGACAGATAGGCTGTTTATTGGTGTTATACTTCCCAGTCTTTGCTTAACAGTGGCATGAAAGAAAGTATCTTATGTACTTGGTGTTACTCTGTTAAAGGAAGTACTTTGTGGAGGCTTCTCAGCATATTTGAATTACCAGCACATTATTCTTGTGCTTTATCTAGGCCATTATTCAGCCAAATAAGGGTTATTTGAACACAGGCAATGTAATTCTGCAGCCATGCAAGACATGAATCAGAGACCAACAGCAAACAGCATATATGATGTGAATGCACTGTGTAAACAGATGGTTCACTCAGGACAGAGTAGAATAGCATGTGATCTCATCACACTGTTGGAATGGTACAACTATAAAATGTATTACTTATTTGTTTCTGGGATTATGTATTTCATATTTTCAGACTGCAGTTAACTGTGGGTGACTGAAACCCCAGAAAATAAAACTATGGATAAGGAGGGACCACTGTGTGGTTTGTAGGTTGTATTTAAGGTAGAAATGTGTAGAATGAACTAAAGATAACACAGCCAATATTTGTTCTATGCTGGTAGATCACAGTATTATAAGAAAGAAAAAATGAAATCAAAGGGATCGTGTGTGTGTGTGTGTGTGTGTGTGTGTGAAGATAGAAAACAATAAAATTAAAAAGGCTAATTTGGACCACTTAAATGTATGCCTTTATGTTTCACCTTCTAATTGTGGCCTTTGGTGATAAATCAAGATAATAAAAGCTGATAAATCCCTTTATCTGTCCCACTGGTGAGGTAAAGGAAGATGGAAGAACACCTAAAAAGCAACTTCCCCACCAGAGACTTCCTGTGACTTTTTATTTTACTCTCCTGCATTCAGAGGCTCCAACGCAGCAGCCGGTGTCTGTGAGGTTGTAAAGAAGAGGGGTCCTGGGTCAGAAACCAACAATTAAAACCTTGGCAAGGTCCTGGGTAGCATACTTTCAAGTAGGGTCTGCGGGAGACCTCTGGGGGCTGTGGACAGGCCCTTGTTCTCGCGAGGCTACTGTCTGGGTTCTTGTTCTCGTGAGACTGCCATCTGGGGCATACTCATCATCAGAGGAAGCAGTGAGTGTTGCTGGTTACTTGGCATCTGAAAGATTTGAAGGTGGGTATCTTAGTTTTTACTCGTGCTGAGACAAAATACCTGATGCCCAAAGTTGGGAAAGGAAAGGTTTATTTCTCACAGTTTTTGGAAGTTTCAGTCCATATTCAGTTGGCTCCAAAGCAGCGTGGCATGGCAGGGCCACAGTTCATGGCAGCTTCAAACAGCAAAGCGGAAACTGGCAAGAGAGAGAGACACACCTTCTTCCTGCCATTACTTCACATCCTGGCACCACCGCTAGGTGGATGTAGCACTCACACCCCCAATCCAAGTGCTGGACAATGAACCAGTCACAAATGCATAATGCAAAGGCATGAGGCTTGGGGACCACTGACATAAACCATGACAGTGGGCAAAGTTAATCAAGGAGGGAAGGAGTTAGTCCTAGTTTGGCAGATTCCTAGCTAATGTACATCCCCCAAGACTCTGTGTGAAACAGAGACATCAGAGACCCCTAGGTTTGTTTGTCTTTTGTTAAAATGATATAGAAGGGGAAAATTGCAGGGTCTGTGCTCCAACATTTAACAGTAGACCGTAAGCCCTCTGGTGGTATCTCACAGAGCCACTTTCATCTCCAATGAGAAATAGGAGGCAAACGAAGAGCAGAGATGATGTTTCAGGTGCCTTCAAATCAGGAAATTTCAAGTTTCTATGAATTCAGAAAAGTTACCCTATAAAACTGGCTTAAGCAAATAATTTCTATTACAGCATTTCTCCAGAGTTCCAAAGAGGAATAAAACACACACTACTATTCTTCTTGATTCCCTGGGTCAAACTCATGTTCAAATCAAATGGGTTGATTCCAACTCCAGAAAACAGCCAAGGAAGAAAGTGGGGCTGGAATAACCCATGAACCAGAGTCCAGTCCCAAGTAACCAGGTAACAGCTGGGGCTCACAGGCCTCCCTTCCACTGAAACAGCAACAGCAGAGACCAGGCTGCAAACGGGAGTCACTCTTCTCTTCACCAACCAGCAGGCACTGGCAGCCTGAGAAACTGAGCTCTGGCAGGAGAATGGCACCCGAGTCCAGGTCCTGGCTCTCTGCTTCCTTATTAGTTCAGTGCTGGTGAACAGATGGGTCAACTTCTCATCTGTCCAATGTGGACAAATGTACAAATGCACTTTGGCAGCTGCTTGCTGCATAGCAGTAAAACACTAATTTTCTTGGCAACTTCTCAGTCAGTTCCATTTCTCTTCTTGTTATCTTTGCTGAGATGCAGGAAGAAAAAAAAATCTTAATATCACACCGTATAGCTTCATCCCACTGATTGGTGAGATGAATAATACCTCAAAAATTATAAAGCATGCTGCTATTTGTTTCATGAAAAGATGCTCAAATGAAGATTTAAAGGAAACATTAGCTAGAGAAATAAAGGAATTTTTGGAATGGTGACATTTACATGGTGCCTTGTAGATGGAATGTCAAGTCTCAAAGCTAGCAGAGGTGGGTGGAACTTAAGAGAAAGAAAGAATAGCAAAGTGGAGGTATGGAGAGTGGCAGGCACAAACAGGTTCATAAAGTATATTGAAGGGTGTCATGAGAGATAAGTTTGCAAAGCTAGGTCAAAACTGGACCACAAAGGGACTGTACTGCCATGCTTGAGTTGGGCTTGTTTTCCATATTTTGAAATGTACATGTTGAAGTGTTAAACCAGAAAATGACATGATCGCAAGCAGTAGATTGGGCTAACCTATGCAACCCCTCTCCATGCACATTATATCCCTTTTCCAAGCAGAAATTAGTCATAGATAACAACCAAAGTTTGCACTTATCATGAAGACAATTTTTCTTGATTGTGATTTCATTATTGACTCAGTTAACAAACATCTAATGAAGACTCTGTGTCCCCAAGCACTTTATAGATGACACTAGGGAATAGAAAAATACAAGGGGTTACTACCTTCAGAGGACTCAGATCTGTAAGCTGTACATGCAACAAAACACTACAGCTTTTTTTATATATAAAAATATGATGGAACATGGTGGCCAAAAAAGTAATTAAATGTGCATGATGTAATGGACACTCCATCAGGAAACATTTAAAGAGGAACCTTGACCAGCATTTTGGGAAACAAATACAAATGTGTCAGACAGACTCTGAGCTTGGGGCAGGAGAGAAGAGGCATTCAGGAAATGAGGGGCAGTGGAAGGATGTGGCTAGTATGTGGAAAGAAGATACGAGGATGGGGATATCTCACCCTGTGTGAAAGAATTTGAGCTGTCTCTTCCAGATCAAAGGTGGGGCATTTGATGATCACATTTCTAGCATCAGAAGTGTGCAGAATGAGTGGAAAGGTCTACAATGTAATATGGGAAAACAATTAATAGACTATTCTAATAGTCTGAAAGATGACAAAACTTTTTAAATTAAGAGTACCAGGAAGGGACGAGAAGGGAGGGATATGAGATGTTATTGAATTAAGAGATATAGAATTAAGACAGCCCTAACCCTAGCTAGGGAAATAAACAGGAGTAAAAAGTAAGATAAAGGGAATAAAATAAATAACTATAATAAAACAAGGTATTGCACAGACCATGGATATCAATGTACTACAATGGAGGAAAATTGTTTATCAACTTCTTTGTGTCTGAGATCCAAAAGAAGAGCCAAGAAGAGCTATGCATGGCAGCAAATGTGTATAGTCCTAATACTACTTTTAAGTCTTTTAGGAAGATACCACAATGGGGAATAGCTGGGGCAAATGGAACTTCTAGTTTCAGCTTTTTGAAGAATCCTCATACTGATTTCCATATTTGTTGTACCAATTTTCACTGCCACCAACAGTGACAAATTATTCCTTCTCCCCCACAGTCTTGTGAGCATTTTTATTGGCTGATTCCTTGATGATAAACCATTCTTTCTGGAGTGAGATGGAGTGTTGTTTTAACTTGTATCTCTCAAATGACCAGTGATATTGAATATGTTTTCATACATTTATTTGCCATTTGCACTACTTCATCTAAGAAGTGTCCTTTCATTTTAGACGTCCATTTTTGGATTGGGTCTTTGAATTTTAGGAGTCTGACTTTTTTGAGTTTTTCTATATATTCTAGATACTAGTCTTTTGAATGAGGAATAGCTGGCATAATTTTTTTCCCACACTGTAAGCTATCTCTTCATTCTGTTGGTGATTTCTTTTGCTGTGCAAAAGCTTTTTAATATGATGAGATCCCAACTGCTGATTAAAAGTAAAATCTTGAATTCTTTTCATCTTTTATCTCATACCTGAGAACATCCAAGATAGGGCTTATAGAAGTTGTGTCTGAGATCCAAAAGATAGGGCTTATAGAAGTTGTGTCTGAGATCCAAAAGAAGAGATCCCTTCCTGGTACTCTTAATTTAAAAAGTTTTGTCATCTTTCAGACTATTAGAATAGTCTATTAATTGTTTTCCCATATTACATTGTAGACCTTTCCACTCATTCTGCACACTTCTGATGCTAGAAGTTGTGTCTGAGATCCAAAAGAAGAGCCAATTGGCTTATAGCAAATGCCAATACAGTCTTAGTGGGAGATCTTTATGCCTGACAGGACCTTGATCCACTCCACCAGTATACCTTTAAAACAGATAGATTAAATCATATAACACAAATATTTAGCTTCATCACAGTAAGCCTCAGCATAAGTCTGATCTTTCCATTTACAATCTCTTCCCATCTGCATGCAAACCTAAACTCAAACTTCAGTTTTCATCTTTGATATCATTTCATCTTTAAACCTCCAAGCATTTGATCTCAAATTTCTTTTATGGGCTGTGAATTTTCCTCATTGCTCTAATTTCTCATTTTCCCCATTCTCACATAGAAGTGTCTTGCTTCCAGCCACAGTCTGAGAGATTCACCCTTATCTTGACCAATCTGCCTAGCTATAAACCTCCCTTCAGAAAGTCATCCATCCAAATTGTTAGGAGAGTAGAAAAAATAGGTTCAATAGAGAATGGTAGGCTTCAATCTCCAAGTCATGATTTGCCTTTGTGATACCTAAAGTGAAATCATTATATCAGGGGTTTGAATGATGTCTATCTGCACAACTAAGACTTACAGGTGGGATTTGAAATGTCATTTTCCACTGAATGCTTCAGATTTTTTAAAAAGCATTCTAGCCAGAATCCGGTAGTGTTAGCTCAGGTAATGAGGTCCTCTTTAGTCAGATTCAGAGAATGTATTTTGGAAGGTGCAATATCATCATAACTCAAAATCATGCCTGATAGCTAGTTACTTTGAAAAAGGGTTGGCTATAGAAGTATTTTAGAATTAAAAGAATAAATTCCTATTAAACTTTGCTTTCATCAACCCACATATCCCACCACTTGAGCTACTGAAAAGCAACACTGCAAAAAGATGATGAAATCAAATTTTTATCAGCTACACACTTTTGCAACTTAACTAATGAGGATCTGTAAATTAAAGAGTCAAATGTAATCGATATTCTTAGCAATTCACTCACAAGGACAAATTTCTATTGATAAGAAGATTTCCTTTCTCCTCAAAAGAAAGTGAAATTGTTCCATGAATTATGAAGAGGCCATCTCCAGATGAGGCTCTTTAATTGCTTCTGGAGCACTCCTAATGCACTCATTCCTGAATTAATAATAGGTTTGCACTTACCTTGAGCCTCCCCTCCCTTCATGTTCAACCTTCTGTGGTCAGCTGGCCACATCCACAGATGTGATTCACATAGTTTCTCTCTTCTTCATTTCTTTATATTTTAAAGTATAACTGTAAGGTGCAACATGAATTTATAATGATTTTGGTTGAAACTTCTCATTGTAGTAGTTTAGGATAATAGGAAACATCTCTTTTCTGCCTCCAAATCTGACTCTAAATTACTTTAATATTAAGCTTACAAAACACATTCCTTGAATCACCTCACATTTAGCCTCCTCTTGTACCTTAGAGTTTGTTTGCTTTTGAAAACTATTCAGATGCAACATAAGAGAAAAAAATCTGATTCTTTTTATAATCTTTATATCGCCTGGCTCATCTTCACATTTTTGAGAATCTTGTCCTCTCTGTCTCTGTCTCTGTGTCTCTGTCTCTCTCTCTCTCTCTGTCTCTCTGTCTCTCTCTCTCTCTCTCTCTCTCTATATATATATATATATATATATATATAGCAATTCCTTAATGCTTAGTGATGTCCAATGTCTTTACAGATGTTTTTCAGCTATTTTTACATCTTTGGAAAAATGTATGTTCAAATTCTTTCCACATTTTGGAATGGGATTGTTTGGGTTTTGTTGGTGTGTTTTAGGAGTACTCTATATATTCTGGATATTAATTTATTGTTATAATTTATTAAGAGAGAAAGGAAAAGAATTCTCAAAGATGTGAAGAGGTTGGAATTCTTATATGTTGCTTATTCTTATATGAGTAGAAATATAAAATGATGCAGCTACTATGGAAAACAATATGAGATTGTTACATTAACATAAAATGTCTACAGAATACATCTATGTGTTTATGCCCAAAAGGTTACAGTATTATTCACAACAGGCAAAAGATAGACTCTACCCATGCACCTGAGCATCCATTCAGAATGGATAAGCAATAAATTTATTGTGATTTTCAAACATCTTCTTCCATCTTGCCTACCTTCATGTCAATTACAATGGGAACACTATTCAGTGGAACTTATACTTAATCTGTACACTTAGTGGGTCCCCTCACACTTACATGTGCCAAAGCTGTTTTCTGTGGGAGCTATGTTATCTGGCATTTGCTGGCTTTCTCTCCTGTCCTAGTTTCACTTTGGAGAGGTGGCGGCAGGGAGTAGTGGTAATCGTACGTACTTAAGCTCCCAGGTTTAACCTGAGAGCCTGCTAGCTTGCTCACCTACACTTCCCATGCTAATTTCATACATGAAATTTCAGGGTCACTCAGCAGGTGATGAGGTTGAGTTTGATATCTAGATCCACCTGATGCAGAACAATGTGCTACCATAGCATTTCACCATATGCTCATGATTGTGCTATCACTTTCTCCTCACTGGGACAAAATGTGCAACATCTTCAATTTAAAGGAGGAGAAGTTTATTTTGACTTACAGTTTCCAGTGGGCTCAGTTCCTGGTAACAGGCAGAAGCATCATGGTAGAAGAGGGTGGAGGAAAGTTGTTCAATCCACAGCAGCCAAGAAGCAGAGAGAGGGAAGAGGGAAGGATTTGGGTAAAGAACCCACCCTTCCAGGTCACAGTCCCTTGAGTCACCACTTCTGAACAGGTCTTACCTTTCAACAGAACTCTGATTAATTCACAGATGAGTATAGTTGTTCTGTGACCCATTCAGCTTCCACAAAAACCTACTTCTGAACACGAGACGTTTTAACCATACCACTTATGTAACACCTTCCCAACTAATTTACCAAAAGCTATCCTTAAAGAAAATCCATTATATTAGTGCAGAAAAATCTTACACAAAATCAAAATGTTTAAATTTTTTTAAATGAAGAATGAAACTTACTCCAATGTCCCCTAGTAATGATGTAAATCTCAGAAGGTAATCTTTCAGCTCACGTATTTCATGTTTCCAGGGAATCATGTAAGCATTTGCCACTCAAAATATCAAAAATGGATAGTACATATCTGCTTACTAAACTCAATATGTCTCCTAGTTTCAAGAAGTACATACCTTGCATAATAACTACACACGATCTCTTTCTCATTAGTGTACATTTATTTTCACAGATGTGATGTTAGGAGGAAAGAGATTGGCAAGTAATCCCTAGAGTTCATATGATTTATCAACAGCCCCTGGCAATATTATTTAAAAGTCAAAAACTAGAGAGCTATCTGGACCTTGTCATCTATGAAAGTCAGTGTAGAAACTCAACTTTCTTGGCTTTTGGTTACATCAGTTGGCTGCATAGTTGATTATTATTTGATTTTTTTGTAACAGGGAAAACAATGACAGTCTCTTATTCTCTGCTTTCAAGATAAAAAGGAAGAAAGAGTGATGACTGATTTGATGAACTTTAGAATTTAACTGAGTTTTGTTCAAATCTGGGACTTACTGGTGTGATCCTGAGAAACTGTACATCTCTAAGCACGTGCATGCCTTTTTCAGAAAATAAGAGAAAAAATAGCATCTACTTCATGGGCTTTTATAAATATTGAGGACATACAGGTAAGGATTTAGCATCATGTTAAGCCCTAATTAGAACCCAATAATGGCAAAGGGTATTACCACACAAGTGTTCAAAGTTTTACAGTTTTACTGAGAAGACCACTAGAAAGCCTACTGAAATGGAAATAGAAAATAATGAATGGTTTCAGAGAAGTGGATTTCTTGAGGGCCTCCTGCACATCATGCATTACACTGGTTACACAGATGAATCATTTTCATCCTGTAACATTTTTTAAAGTTGAAAGATTCCCTTATTTCCCAGGCAAGAAAGGAGGACCTATGGAGGTCCCAAGACAATGAAAAAAAAAATTTATTTGACTGACTCCGGAGTTGATTCTCAACCTGGATGGGCACTGCCAAGGCAGAATTCAAGCTGTCTGTCCATTTATATTCTATTTCTGGTTATTTCATTAATGTAATGTTATTATGTGTCAAGTACAAAATTAATTCCTTCTTCTTTCTTTAATCATCCTTCAGGAGGGTTAACAATAATTGTTCTGCATTTCTCAGGGGGCATTAAAAATAATAACTTCCTGAGTTATTTCAGAGGGCAAGTCCCCAGATAAAAAGAACAATCAAACTGAACTGAAAGTGGCCTCAGCAATCAGCTGGGAGAACCTACTCATTAGATAGAGGAGGAGACACAGGCTTAAAGGAAAAGGCAACCTGGAGTGGTGGCACAGGGCTGTAACCTCAGATACTTGGGAGCCTGAGGTGAAAAGATTGCAAGCTGGAGACCAGGATAGACAGTTCAGTGAGATCTTGTCTCTAAAAGGAATGGGGATGTAGCTTAGTGAAAAGGCCTTGGTTTCAATATGGGGATGGAGAACAGACACACACACACACACACAGAGAGAGAGAGAGAGAGAGAGAGAGAGAGAGAGAGAGAGAGAGAGATTAGGAGAGGGGGGAAGAAGAGAAAAACTGGAAGAGAGGAGGATAGTGAAACACTTGCATAGGTTCTGACATGACTTTCTAGGAGGGTGGTTGGCTTACCAGCTGAAAAAGGTTGAATTGAGGCAGAGTGACACCCTTCCTCATGAAAGGAAGAGGCTGAAAAAGATGGATCTAGCCTTCTTGTGACCCTTTTACACAACCATAGCCTTCGGGCATCCTTCCTTGTCTGTCTGAGAGAGGAGAAAATCAGCTCAGCTTTCCCCTCAGGAGTCAGACACCATCCATGTCAAAGTATTCTGATCCATTCTTGCAAATGTGCCTCTGATCCACTCATAGCTAATCAAAGTGGTTCTTAATAATAAGTGGATTTATTATGACAGTAAATCCTTTATACATCTCCATTTTATTGTTTTTGGTGATTTTTCTCTCTCGTTTCATCTTGCCCTCATTCAACTTAATCTAGGCAATGGGGGTTTTGAGGTGTTCCCAAGATTATGGAGCACACACATGCACAGTCAGATGTTTAGATGTGCTGTGTGTATCTGTTGAGAGGCACAAGAGGAAAAGTGTGTTCTAACGATGCTCCAGACCAAGTATGTGTCTTGCTTTCCAACATGGCTCGCTCTATTTTTAGTAGACAATTAAGACCAGTAATCTAGCTCTTTTAACAGATGTCCATTCAACTTCTGGCTTTGAAAACCAATCAATCATTAATGACCTCAGTGGGAATGGAATTTGATTTCTCTGGGTGTGGTGTCCGAATCACAGTCTGCAAACGGAATATGCTGCACACAGTACACAGAGGCAGAATCAAGCTTCTCACCACACCCTTATTAGCAAGTGCACAGGTGCTGATCTGTGCACACATTAGCAGAACACAATTAATGTTAAGTTGCTGGTGCAACCTATTGTGTTGGTGATAGCAAAGTGAGAACTGGACCATTATGGTGACTCCTGTACTCAAAGCATGACAATTGTGAAAGCATATTTGCTATACTTTGTTTTTTTTTTAGTTTTGCAAATTTGAGCTTATTTTACTCAAACATACATTGCCTTGTCATTAAACACCAGGAAAACAGCTTTTAAAAATTCATTGCTGTGTGTAGAAGAATGCTTTTGATCCAAATTGAGCTTTCTGGTAGAATTCACCAAATCATTACTGTCAAGAGTCAAGGCACTGGATCATACCACATGGGGCCCTTTCCAAGGAGACATTACAGAAACCATAAAAAGAGTTGCATTGCTTTGGCCATTAGCCCTTTAATTGATGGTGCTGATTGATTCCAAAAGTATGGAGAAGAAAAGAACATTAAGAAACAAAGTGGTTTGGAAGTGAGGTCCAACACCCCACAGAAAGAAAATGGCAACTCCAAGAGAGTGCAGGCATTGTCATGGCAGCCAAGATTAAGTCTTTTCTACCTCACAGGGGTGGCCTGTGTCCTTTATTAAGAGTCTCTGGCACTTAAGGCAGAAAGAGAAAAAACATAGTTTTTCACCTGGCAAAAATGATTAGGGGATGAAACACTGAACATTGAAACTGAGAGTTTTTCTGAGCTCATAGTAATTAACAAAGGTTTGCAAGTTTCCCAAAAATTCATTTGTGAGTCTGAATAAGGGAAAAGAGTCACTAACATCAGGTAAAAAAGAAAAAATTATTAGCCGGTGCTGTTAAAAGCAAGACCATGTGGTGCTTCTTTGTTTTCTCTTTCAAACATGTTTTCTCAGCCTCCTTGATGTAGTGATTCCCCCTCCCCATGGACCCTAGGTTATTTTCAAAGAGAAGATTCGACCTCCTCCTTAATTACATTCTCTTTTTCCCTTTCCTGTCTCCTGATGCAGTCTGCCTGTTTTCCAATATCCTAAAGACTTTTCTTGGTCCCTCTGAGGTACAGTTCTGTCCACATCTTTCAGCTTGTGAGGAGATCCCAGTGACCACTGGAACAATTCTAAGAAACAACTTGTTCACCTGGTTCCTCTCAACTCCTCCAAGGACTATAGCTTAGAAAACTTGATGCTTGTCTAGGTCTTGACCTCATGCAAGAGTGATGCAAGAGGAACTGGGTTTGTCAAGCAAGTGACTTGACATCATCATCCCTATGATGAGGCTGCCACTGAGACCCAGCACCAGGGATATGTGCTGTTTTTTATCAGCCAGGCATTTAACCACACTAAAAAATATTAACCAAGACCAATCTGTATCGTGTAAGGACTAAACTAGTGGTTATGACTGCTCTGGGAAAGTCAATCTCAAGAGGGAACTGAAATCTTCGGTTAAATAATTGACTGAAAAAATCCCATTTCATGACTTTTAATCTACTGAAAGCACCTTCCACTTCTGCTATGCATCCCCCACTTCCACATCTGATTCCCACATCACCAGAGTCTCACCTGACTTCCTCAGACCTAATTCCACTAAAATATGGCCATAAAATTCCTTGTTGATGAGACTTTGAAGTCAGTGTTTCCCCTTGCTAGCAAGACTAAATTCTACTTAACCAACAATCCTCCCTAATGGTCTTCCAGGGTCCTTAGCATTCCCATGTGGTGAGAACAACTCACTGTCCTGGTTGAATGTCTCCACGCTCTCATTTCCAGTGTCTGTAGGTCCTACTGACCTCACCTCCACTTCTAGCAGGGAATACATGGCTCCCACCTAAGTAATACCCATCCTTCTTGACACCTGAACTACTTTTTGACATGTGAATCATGCCGGACTCTCAGCATCCATAAGTGTCAACCTCAGGATTTATTAACAAGTGTGTATTTTTCTTTCCATTGAGATTGCTAAAGTCAGTAAATTATAAGCCTGGAGATTTCAAAGGCTTTTTTGAAACTTATGAAAGAGAGTGCCTGCATCAGAGAGAAAGTGATTTCTAGGTGTAGATGGTATTTGTGAACATTGATTTTGCTTGGCTCAACTCTGTCTGGACTTTTAGTTATATAAATCCATTATTTACCTTTTTAGTCAAAGCATATTTAAGTTAGTTATCTATTGATTATAATAAAAATGTTACACTCCAAAAATTAGTAATTGAATTTCTGCCCATTCTGTATGCATAAACACTGTCTTGGACCTCTGCTTGTAACTGGGCTCTTTCTCTCTTTTCCTTTCCACCATCCCATTTTCCCTCTGTTGTTCTTAAATATTTGCCCTTTGTCTGCAATATGATTATACATTATTTCCCACTGTGCTTTCCCACTTACTAGGAAAGCAGTACATGTGGTCTAGATCAATGGAACTTTGGCCAAAGAATTATAAATGGCCATGGCATTACTTTATTTAATGCTTTTCTTGCATTCTTACCATCTTCCAAGGAATAAAGGCTCTCATATAGAATCTTCTTCTCCAGTTACAAGCAAGCTATTATGTAACCTAAACAAGAAATAATGTTGGGTTTGCTGTTGTTGTAACCTGTTCAGATTTCTTCTAGTTGTTTTTCAGTGTTGCAAAAACTGTAGCTTCTGAGTTAGTCTTGGCCTGAGATTGCCTTAATGCATGTTTCTATTCTTAGACTTTCCAATGATAAGCTCCTGCTTCCAGCTTCCCTTCTAGCTCCTGCTTCTAGCTGTCCTCCTAAGCTCCAAGCGGATGGAGAGAACAAGACTTCAGAAGCAGAAATAGAATGGGGTGTCCTCCCCAACACAGCATGAACTCAAAGACTCTAGTGCTGGGAAACTCAGAGCCAGCAGAAAAAACAGCAAAATTTGGAAGGAATAGAGAAAACAGTAGCACTGTAAGAATCTAGATTTTACACAGACCAAGGAGCCAAGAGTATGAAATCAAGGAGTTGGAACTACTAATGGTAAACAAATGAATTCTGGCAGATCTGAAGAAGGTGGAGTGTGGGAAATAAGTCCTGAATAATTTTCTGAGTCTACAAAATAGTTCTTTAATGGAGCATCACCTCACCTTTGATACAGTTTTCTGGCGCAATAGAGAAGTTAAAGTACAAAACAAACAGGTTTATTGAGATAAGGACATGGAAAGGAGCACATAACCCATGGCCCTGGGCTGTCTCCTTTGACCAGAATATGGGGTATGGGACATGTGTAACTTTTGGCCAGTGGTGGTGCTTAGGGTGGGCATTGATGACACAGGAGGAGCTGATTGAAATTTTCTGTGCATGCAGGAAGTGGTAAGCATTCCCACTTTGGCCTTCTGCCATGTTAGACCACCGCCACAGCTGTACCATAATTTATTCTAGGGCAAAACTCTTTTAACCTTCCCTCCAAGTGCTGGGCTGCTTTGATGCAGGTTAGGCTATTTTGTAGGTAGGAAAGATAGATTTTTAAGTATTCTAACCTATCTCCTGACCACAGAACTGAGTATGGTTATTTCCAGAAGCCTATCTTTCTCTCCACTGCTGAGTTATTTCCCCCTCTTATACAGTTCATGAGAGATGTTGGGGAAAGATGTTGGAGTTTCATGTTGGGCTGTTCTGAGAGGGAAAGAGGAAGCTGCGGGACCGAGTCCCATTATGCTGAAATGGAACACCAGAGAATCAACATCTGTGATGCCTTCTAGGGAGCTGTAGTTTTCCCAGGAGTAGTTTTCCTGATTTCAGAAAGAGTAGGTTAAGTGTAACTGTCGGGAGGAAAACCAGCCAGTTCTTCACTTCAGATTGTTTTCCTTGAGTCTTTTGCTGCTTTGCAATTCTTTTTTGTTGTGTTTTGACATGTCAGAGGTATCATGGCAGTGATTAAGGTTTTAAAAACCCATGGTGGGGCACAGTTTCCAGGGAGTGGCATTTTTTGGGTGTAATGCAATGAGTTGCTACATCCCAATTCTGTAATGTAAGGGCAGTTGACCCACTACAGATGTGCAAAAATAAAGGGGCTGCTTTCATATGATCTTGTAAGATCCACCAGTGTGTGAAGGGTATGAAAGACAGAAAGGCTTGTACTCTTGGAAGCCAACTTTGAATAATACTCTTCATGACTGGAAAGGTGAGACTCAGGTGACAGGATATCCCAGCAGATGGAGAATTTCCCCATGTGCAAAATATGTGAAACAAGAATGGATGAAGTCAAATGTTACTAAGCAGTTGGGTGGAAGGATCACTTTGTGGATACCCTACTTTAATTTTGGCTATTTAGCTATATATCCTATTCTGCTGTTTGATTCTAAGCTCTTTGATTTTTTTTTTTTTTACTTTTCATCCACTTAGTCCTTTTAACATCAGAATTGTTCCTCTTATCCTAGATGCTTAATAATAATGACTGAATAATAAAAATAATAGTGCCCACAAATGGTTAATTACATGGATAAATGACATAGATCTAAACAGAGGAACTATCAAAGTAAAATCTGCTTTATGACTATGCTGTTCTCATAAGGTTTTTGTTATTGTCAAAGATGGAACTAATCTTCATGAAGAAAGTCAGCCAGTAGCCAATAAAACATATTTAATTGTTCATTCTAAGCTTAGAAAAAGAAAATGCAATAAGCAGAAAAATATTAAGTAAGGAATATAGCAAATGGGTTTCACAACAATTACTTAAAAAGTAACCATTTTCTGAAGCAGTTCACATTTTATCACTTCTATTAAGGACATCACACAAGAGAGCTGTAGTGTCCTTTGAAAAATGCACCAGAGGTACAGAAACCATTGTCACCTAATAGCAAAGCCCTTGACCTGCTGGCCTACCTGCTAACCTCATGTAACTATATGTACCTTGTAAAGCCGGGGTGGTGGTGGGGGGGCTGAATAGCTGACTAATCATAGAGGACTCCTGAGTAATTCTTAAAGAAATGAGTGTTAATTCCCATATCTTCTCAGGAAGACTGCTGGTGTTTTTCTCGCATCAAAGTAAAGAGTTTGTTTACCACTATAGGGTAGGATCTCTGAAGACCTATTTCTTCTCAGAAAAAAAAAATGCCTTTGAAGAACTGAGGCTACACATAGGACCAATAATAATGTGGTGCACAGAGTCACTATTCACACACACTTATTACATTTATAAAGCATCTGAATTTTTTGGAATAAGGGCGGAAAGTTTTTATTCTGCTCTGTTTTGTCTTGGTTTTCATTGCTTCAGGTACCATTATGATCATGCCATGATGGACAATACTCTTAGTGTTAATTTATTATTATTTATTCCAAAACAGCCTGTTAAAATTAGGTGCCTAAAGTATGATTCATTTCCATCTCTGTTCACCACACAAGTTTGATTAAAACAGGACCAATGCAAACAGTTCATCATTAGCTGGGTACATGGAATTGTTTTGGTAGCAGCAGAAAGGAACAGGTCCTGCTATATTCACATTGTCTTATTGACTTTTACCTGATGGATGACTGCATTTAGATAGCATAAATATTTTTGCCTCATTTAACACAACAGTTTAATAATCAAACTCAATAGAGACTCATTGAGATTCTTTACAAAATATTGTAGGGGTTCTAAATCATAAAAGTTAATTCATACCTTCAAAAACTTATGATCTCTTGTTCTAAACAATTTAAAAAAAAAAAAAAACAGCCCGCATTCTGATACCCAATCAGGTCTTCAGTGTTTTGGAAAATTTAAGCAAAGTAGTCCTAGAAATAGGAAAAAGAAGCTGGTAAACCATAGGTCAGGACTCTGGTAAGCAGACAGGAAGAATCAGAAAGCACATTAGAGACACTAAAGAAGAGCTATTTCCAAGTTGAGAGGCCAGTTTCTCTGAAAGTGTAAATAATCAGAGTCCCACTACTGGCTCCAAAGGTACATTACTAGTGTTTGAGGGATTCGGGAAAACAGGGGCCAGGAAAGTATCTGATTAACATTAATGATCATGATCAAGTATTCTATCTTCAAAAGGGATATTTACTGTAGATTATTTTATCATCTTCTTGCAAAAAATAAATGAGCAATGAAATAAATTAACAACGCTGTGCTACCAGTCATGGTGTCACATGTGAGATACTAGAGGAAGAGGAAGACGAAGTAGTTTCACAGGAGTCTATTTCAACCCACAAAAAAAGGACATTGTAAAGTCCTTGTCTTCATGTGGAAATTTAATATACTCAGTTAAACTACCAAAAGATAACAGCCATCTTTGAATGCAAGATGTTTTATTTTGTTGCTGGTAAGTAACTAATGACTGTCATGAAATCTACAGCCATTTTTTTAAAAAATCGTTTCTCAGCTCATTGTTGAAGGAATATGTCAGTGTTTTGGTCTTCTTGCCTACATCTCTAGATTCAAGAAAATACTTTCTGGGCACCACAGAAAAAGTTTGGTTAAATTGAACAAATTAAATCACAATGGCCTGCAGGAAGCTCTGTCAGAGAACTATGAACAGGAGAAGATCCTGTCTAAATATCTGTGCAGTTAAATACCTGGTATAGCCTGACAAGCAACGCATTTGAGGATTGTTCTGGATTCTGGTCTATGCAGGTGGTGCTTGGTTAGGAAGAGTTCTGCGCTGTGGTTCATGTCTGAATCTTCCTCATTTCTCCCTCTCAGTTCCCCAAGTGCATTCTGCTTTTCTTGTCTCAGAGTATAAAATACTGTGAAGAGTTTACTAATTAGAAAACACATTAATCTTATTACTCTGTAGTAAACTACAAGCTTGCAATAGTATTTACTTCTGTCAAAAAAGTAAACAAAAATATAATTTTTGAAAAATCTGGCCCACTAATTCATATTTATCTGGAGGAAAAAAGGATCCTTTATACACTGTGAAAGTGCTCCCCAGTGATTTTTCCTGATGTGTACTTCTACTTTTAGGATAAATGGAGCTTTTGGAATAAAAAAGATATATTAGCTTTCCAGCACTGATGGTAGAATACCTGAGACAATCATCTTTAAAAGAAGAAAGGTACATTTTGGCTCACTGTTGTGAAGTTTTCAGTTCATGGTTGATTGACCTTTTGCTTTGAGGTCTGCGCTGAGACAGAGCGTGACAGGCATTCATGACACAGCAGTTCCCCTCACTTCCTGGTGATCAGGAAGCAAAGAGAGAGACTGGAAGCACTGAAGTCTCAATATCCCCGCTGAGGTTCTCCACCACCCCAATGGCTTATTCTCCTCCCACTAGTTCCTACCTCAATAGTGCCCAATAAACCAGACCTTCCAAACTTGGGCTTTAGGGGACACTTATCCAAGCCACAGCAAAGGAAAAGAGAGGAACCAAACATTTTAAACTATACACTGTGTACTAGATGCTATAGTAGATGCTTCATGGATATCATTTCCATTTCATTCCATTTGTGGGAAACTTTAATTATATTTTTGGTTGGCAAAAGTTTCAGTTTTCATCAGGGAAATAATAAAAGGAATTGAGAATAACTGGAAGGACAAGGTAGCATTGAAAGAGAAATTTGAGCCAAGGTACATTTGGCAGCTGGCATAGAATTGATGATTTTGAGAGGCACTGTAGGTCAAAACATTAACAGTCATCTCTATGAGCAGCCCTGTTTTATGAAGCAGTACAATATCAAATATTGGTTGGCTGAATCATAATTAAGAGGAAACAATTAAGCCTATATTAAGGAGGATAAGAAAGGTAAGACACAAATGATGTAAAAGGGTGATAGAGAAATGATGAATATGGGTATGGCCAGCTGCTTTTAAGTTTAAATTTATCCCTCCTCTCATTGTCACGAAGAGAACTTTCCCATAACCTCCCATCAATTGCATGTCACCTCACTTAAAGTTGTTTGCCAAACTCAAAATGTGTCCAGGCTTTTAGAAGTCAGAACAGTGGTGGCTTCTGGGAGTGGGAGATGGCCAGACAGGGGGCCAAGGGAGGAGGAGGATTCCAGGGAGCTGGTGAGATTCTGCTTTTGATCTGGCTGCTGGTCACACCTAGGTGCTCAGTTTGTGGAACTTCACTACACTGTTTAATTACAATGTTCACACTTCTTTGTAAACGTATTATATTTCAATCAAGATGTTAAAAGAAGATTTACAATCTACATAATCTTGTTACAGTTTTAATGTGAATTCCGCCAATCACTTTGAGCTTGAGAAATCTTGCCTGTTGAATGTCCCTCAAAGGCCATATATTGAAGGACTGGTCTGCAGTTCATTGTGCTGCTAGGAGATGGGAGATGGTGGGACCTTCCGGAAGCGGGTCCCAGGGGGAGGAAGTGGGGCCACTGGCACATGCCCTTAAAGGCAAAAGCAGAACTACGGCTGCTCATGTTTTTTGCTTCTTGCTTTCTTGTGTAGTAACACGCTCCACTACACCCACCTGCTATGATCTCCTGCTTTGTCACAGACCCAAAGGAAGCAGAGCCAAGGGACCTAGACTGAAATCTCTGAAACTTTGAGTCAAAATAAGCCTTTCTTTTCTCTAAACCAATTATCTTACTTGTCACGATAGCAAAAAGTAAACTAAAACACCCAGCATCCTTTTATTTTACTAATCACTTATATTTCCATTCCTTGCATTGATTTAAAAAAACCTCAATTCATCATAGTTTAAAATTCTGATTTTCAGAGTTAAATAAAAACTCTAATGAAGTAGTCAGATACACACACATATGCACACTCTGCGTATAAACATAAATTTTACTTCACCACAGAAAAAATGTCTCCTCACTTATCTATAAATTTTTAAAAATTCAAGATTCAGATTTAACTCTCACAATATTAAATGATAGAAAACAAAAAGAAACAAGAAAGCAACATAAAAACTATCACTTGTGGAATAACTGTCAAATCTCATACATCACTTTATACCATTTATTAAAAGCATTTCCAGACAACTGAAAGAATAATAAAAAGAATAGGACCATTAAGCTCTAAATATATTTCACGATGGGGCTGAGGGTGCTGCTCAGTGGTAAACTTCTTTCCTTGCATGCACAAGGCTCTGGGCTCAATCTCCAGCACCATAAACAAACAAACAAACAAACAAAAAATTGTGTGTGTATATATATATATATATATATATATGGTTAATATTAACACCTATACAATTTAAAACTAGCTGTAGACATGGTAGTGCACAACTAGAATCCCAACATTCTGGGAGTTTGAGGCAGGAGGATTGCAAGCTTGAGCCCAGCCTGGGTAACTTGGTGACTTAGTAAGACTCTATATCAAAGTAAAAAGAACTGGGGGTAGTAAAACCAACTAGCAGAAAGTAGATCCTGAGCCATAGGTTTTCTGGCTGGTGGAATGGCAGATGAAGGAGAAGATCCCACCTACAATGTATAATGTATGGGCTTGGGGATGACCAAAACCTTTATACCGAGTCAGTGCATATTCTTGAAGACCTTGTCATAGAATTCATCACTGAAATGACTCACAAGGCAGTGCCAACTGGAAGACAAATTAGAGTACAAGTTGAAGATACTGTCTTCTTGATTCAAAAGGACTTGAGGAAGTTTGCAGGAGTTAAAGACATACTATGAATGATACACTAAAATGATCTAGAAAAGCATTTGACAAAGCAAACGATGGTTCTTGATGTCCTTTTGTACTTTCTAAAATTTCACTATTTTTTATGGAAGCCATATATAACCACTTAATTTTGTGCATAATGTCCTGTTATCTAGGCATATAAATGAGAGGAAGAAATACAAAAATTTCAGCCTTTATATTCATGTCTTTGGTTTGGAGCCTCTCATTATAGCCTTTTCAAAAACATTTTTTTTTTTATTTTTAAAGTAGTAAAATACCACAGAACAAGACAGAACAAAGCCAGTTGAAACAATGTGGTGAAATTGGTACAGAACTTCACAGCAGATTACCAAGATAACAGTAATAGTTACCATAGTATATCTCATTTTCTTCACAATAGTTGTTCTTTCAATGAGGTATAGCAAAATCAAAGAAAATACAGAACATTATAGAACTTATCAAAACAGAATATTGAATAGAGCAATACCATTAATCAGAACAAAGCAAAACAGTGATAAAAATATTTGCCTTCAAAGAGATGGTACAAGGAAATCCCCCTTATTTGCTATATTGCATATAGTCAACCTCACAAGAGATGCTCAGATCTCTGGATCCCACTTGCTAATGGGGTTGAGGGGGTGGAATATGGATGTTTGAATCAGCCTGTGCACCGGTAAGTTCACAGCTGCTTACCAGGATGGCGAGCTGGCTGCTTGGTTTTCCAGTGCCCTAAGTTCCAACATGGTGTGGATCTCAGGAGAAGCTGATGGTTTTCACCCTGGGATGGCTGTGGCTTGCAGGGCTACAGCCACTTACCAGGGCGGCAAGCTGGCTGCTTAGTTTCTGAGCGCCTTAAGTTCCAACATGGCGTGGATCTCAAGAGACACTGATGGCTTTCCCTGGGGCGGCATGGCTTGCCTGGCCACAGCCACTTACCAGGGCAGTGAACTGGCTCTCATTACAGCCTTTAATTGCCCACTTTTATATGATCATACTTGAATTACTTACTGGGTTTTAATGACTATATGTAAGTTAAGTACCTCACAAGCCATGTAGTTCCTTCTGACTTTTGACCTTCTGAAGAATAAATTAGTATTTATTCCTGCAATTATAAGCTGTACTGTAGTGGTTTAATATGTCAAATCTAAATACCTTTTGACTATGACAGCTGAGGCTTTGCTTCATGGGTTCCATAGTTGTCTGAGAGGTTATTAAAGATAGTGAACTAGTTTGTGTATCTTCTAAGGAAATGATATAGGAAACAACATGTTTTTATATGAATGTTTATCTGTCTTAAAATATAGTTTGTTTTACTATCTTTTCTAAAGTTGACTTTTTAAGAAAAGATTAGGTTTTATATCAGTGCTTCTGTGTTAATCCTTTTTTTCAATTTAAAGGACTTTTGGCTTCTACTATTTGTTAAGTTTTAGGAGAACTCATTTTCCTAGATCAAAGAGTCTAAACATAAGTGCTTTCAGTAGTAGGAAAAGCATTGCTTAAAAGGCTGATGGCAAGATAAGCATTTAAAATGGTGTTATACTAACCTGTTAGTAAGGATTTGCTCATTATGGAAATGTGTACTTGATTGAAACCATATGTGACTATAGAGACCCCTTTTGTAATTCAGGATATACAGGTTTTATGTGCACTTAGCTTATTGCATTACACTATTATGGCCCTTAGCTTAAAATTAGGATTAAAATTGCATTTAAAGAGATCACTGGATGTTACTTTGTGAAACTGAACCCTCTGGTGCTGCTTATAAACTTTATAAGTCGCAATTGAGAAAATTTTAATTTATTAACCTATTGATACAAGTAATAAAGTATGAAAATTTAAACAGAAAAAAAAAACTGGGGATGTAGCTCAGGGTCAAGGACTGGACTGAATTCTCCATATGACAAAAAAGAAAAAAAAAAGGTAGCATGTGTATCAAAATCATTCTTATAAGTAGAACCACTTATAAATAAAGTATATAGAAGATGTAACAGAATATGAAACACAAAATGAGTGAAAGACAACAAAGGAAAACAAAACTATGATAATAACATTAGGCTATACATGCAGTTTATACTAAGAAGTATGGGTATATTAAATCCTTTTATTAAAAATAAGAAGAATTAAGTAAAATAGACAGCTTTGCCTCAATAGTAAGGAGGTTAAATTGCTATCTTTTCCTTTTTACTCTAAGGTAAATGCTTATATCTTTTTAATACCGCTTTTAAACAGAATCCATTTCCAAGAAGAACAAACACAATTATCTTTCACATAATGATGGACACCCAGGAACTGGGTGGACTGCAAAATGCTGCGGTTCAAAAGAGTGAGCAAGATTCTGAATTTTAAAAAAGGATTGAATACAATCATTTCCTTTTATTCCTTCCTCACACCCTGCTAAAATCACATAAAAAGGAACATTTGCAGATGAGACATAAATCCACAAGAACACTGAGAACAAAGGAGAAGTCACTGCAACAACACATTTCTGGAGAACAGGTACCGGGAGCAGATGAGGTTGACACGAGACAGGCCTGGAGAAAGCCAAGGACAAGGCCAGCTGGAGGTGGTTTGTGAACTGCGAGGAGCTTCCGGGTCTCAGGGCTGAACCGGAACTACAGTCCTAGACTGTTCCTCCACCAGACTGCATGCCCTGGCCTGGCACTCGAGCTACCCTGAAGGGCCCCCTCTGCTACTCCATCCTGCCACTGAGTGTTCATAGCTTCATCCAGATGGCGCACTTCCGCACACTCATACGGCTTAGCCTGGGTTGTCCCAACTTGATTTACAGTTAGGACCCTCAAAAAGCTTGAGAACTATCAGCACTAAGGCTGGGGTATTGGGGGCAAATTTGGCTGCTAAATTCAGGAAGGTCACATAAGTTGCTTGAAACACACCCACGTCGCTAACTCCCCTGCTCGACTCACTGGGTCACTGCTCTTTCTCCACGCCTTCTCCCAGATGTCTGGACATTTTCACCCTAAAGACTAGAATGGGTTCCTGGATTGGGGAGCCAATCTGAAGTCTCTGCTCCTAAACAAAACTAGGGAAACTGAGTGACTACAGGATGCAGAGCACTGACTTGCAAGACACCCCCTGTCAGCCTCAGGCCTTCTCTCTGCTCTTGAAATATCACCAACCAGATCTTTATGCTTCAGGTACGATGCTGCTCTGAGGAATAGGCTCAGATCAACAGTACAGATATGAAAATATCAACACAAGGGTCCCCAGCTAACACTCCACCAAGAATAGCTTACAGTGAAGCTCGATGTGGGCAAGCACCGCCACATGGCACAGGTTTAGAGTCTCCACGTGGCTTTGCTGTCCTCCTGCTCTTAATTTCGACCACTCCATTAAGAATTTGTAGCCATTGGAGGAAGCCCTGCACCTGTAGGGTACAGTATCAAATGGATAGGTGATGGTTTCCTAGTTAGGCGCTAACTCTGAGGAGGTGATTTTCGAGCAAACTCTTGAATGGAGCGATAAAAGGATGCATATGAAAATCTGCAGAAAGAACAGACCTTCAAAGACAGAACTCTGCCTGGAGTTCACAAGAATGCTTTTTAAGGAAGCTGGAGTCCTAGGTGATGAACAGGAGTCAATGGTGGGAATTGAGGCCAACCGTAGAGATTAATCTGGGACTAGATATTTGCAGATCTCCTCAGTTGTGATCATGGATTTGACATTTCTAGTGGAAAATGAAGTCGTTGTCTGGCTTTGCATTAGAAAGTGAAGATGCATAACTTGATCTTGGCTTGAGAAGGGTCCCTTGGATGTTGAAAATAAACTTCAGAGCAGGCAAGAGTGGAAGCACAAAGACCATTTTGGGGGCAGCCATTGTGATAGTCCAGGTGGTAGAGATGGTGTATGGCTTGGACTAGAGCTGAAGAGACTGAGTTCTGTTAAGTTTGAGCCAAAAGGTCAAGAGCAGCCCTGTGGTTTTTGGCTGAAGTAATTTAATGAATGGAGATATTGTTTCTGGGTATAGAGAAGACTGAGGAAAGACAAGTCATTTTGGTAAATTAAAGTATTGATGTTCTCAGATGTCCAACTGGAGGTGTCACGCACACAATCATTCAGAAGATTCGGCAGGCTGGGGCAAAGTTGGAGGTGGAAGCTAAAGGTAAAGGTCTGTCAACGAAGCATGAAATTGATTGTGACTACCCTGAAAACCACTGCTGACCGAAAAAGAATAGGTTGCATGGCTGAGCCCAGGGGCTCTTCAGAGTTTAGAGTTCAGCAAGACAAGGAGGACCCTTTGCCACCCAGAGAAACAGCAGTTGGTGAGGACCAGGGAAAACTAAGAGCATAGCTTCCTGAAGCCCAGGTGGATTCCACCAAAAAATGCATTTGATAGTTCTTAAATGCTCATTAATAGTTTTCACAAGAAACACACCAATATATTTTATATAACATTTTAGAAATAAATACATAGAGAGAACACAAAGTTAAAAATCTTCATCAGGTTTCAGTGTTTAAGTTTTAACAGAAAGGATCATTTTTAATTTTTTTGTTAGTGTATGCTTACAATGCATAGTCAACAGACGCACTGTGAGGAATTGGTGCATATACACATCACACCTTAGTACTTTTTACTTTTCCTTGCTCTTCTCTCCCTCTTGTCTCTCCACACACCTACATCATCTTCCTGTCTCCACAAAGTCCATCTCTGTGTTTCCTGTCATCTGTTTTTCATTTTGCTCTTTCAATTATTTATATTTTGAGTACCTCATATAAGAGAACTCATGGGATACTTAACCTTCTGTGTCTGATGTATTTATCTTAGCATTATAGACTCCATGTGCATCCATTTTCCTACAAATGATTCAAATCTATCCTTTGTTATGGCAGAGTAGTGCTCCATTATGTGTGAATACATTTTCTTTATACATTCATCTATTGATGGACATAGGCTGCTTTCAAGTTTTACCCAATAAGAGTTGTCCTGCCATAAACATGATATGTGTATATCACTGTAATGTGATGTCTTTAACTGTTTCTGGAAGATACCTGGGAGAGCTGTAGCTCTCCCAAAGAATGAAATTTCTATTTTTAATCTTTTAAGGAATATCTATTTTGATTTTCATACTGATTGTATTATTTTACATTCCTACCAACAATACATATGGATTCCTTTTTCCCCACAGTGTTGTCAATATTTGTTACTTTTTTATTTCTTCATGATAGCTATTCTTTCTGGAGTAAGATGAACTCTGGTTTGCATTTCTCTAATGTATGTTTTAGTTTTATTCTCTAGCAGGAGGTAATCTTAATCAACATTTATCATATATATATTTTGGTCAAAGTCTTTAATTCTAGGTGTATATGTGTGCAAAATGTTTACTCTTTACATAAACAGGATAACCTGCTCATATTGCTACAAAATTTACTTTTGTATTAAGACTACATCATAGAGGTCTTTTTCCAAGTCATGTGTGAAATTCACATAGTTTTTTAAACTTGTGCAGATAATCCTTCAGTCTCGAGGTCTCATGATGCCTACAAGTGCATTCTTGTTACACACATACATTTCATATATCCACAATTATGAACGATGCTTCAGGAAAAATCTTTGCATGAGCTTTCTGTACATTTATTCTCAGGTTCAAAGCTCTACAAGCTGAATTGCCAGGTTCACAGTATGAATTTTGAAAATACTGCTATGCACACTATATTCCTTGACAACAGTCACTATTACCAGTTGTGTACACTGCCACAGTAGTGGTAGATGCATGATACTGATTATGATTTCCCAATTTCGGGTGAAGGTGATCATCTTTTACTGCTTTTAGATTGTTAACATCTCTTCTTTGGGAAATCATCTATTCATTACAGTTAGACTTTTCTGGGGAATTTATTTTTCTCCAAGAATATATGCTCTAACCTGTGAGTCTAAAAATGTTTAACAATATTTCTGTTTACGATTTTTTAGTTTGTTGTTGTTGTCATTGCTTTTTTGTTATTGTGGTTTGTTTTGTTTTGGCAGTGCTGGAGACTGAGTCCACGGCCTCTGCACTGAGTTACATCCTCAGCCATTTTTAGTTTTGAGGTAGGCTCTCCCTAAATTGCTCAGGTAGGACTTGAACTTGTGATCCTCCTGCTTCATTTCAGCCTCTCTTAGTGCTGGAATTACAGGCATGTGTCACCATTTTTAGGTTTTAAACCTCTCAAGATTGATTTTATACATGAAGTGAAGTCTAACACTTTTCTTTCCCAAGTGGGCAATGAATGTTTCTAACACAGCTGAAATTTCTGGGCCTCTCCCTGCCTGCTCACTAGAGTGATGCTGGCTCCTCCAGATTTGAAGCAAGGCCAGACATAGGAGATGTCAAAAGAACTCTTACCTGGCTGCTCCAGATACAAGATATAATTGACAGAATCCGCTGCTGGTTTCCTCTGAACACAGCAGTGGCTTAGAGCTGATCTTTCTCTAGGGAACCTTTAAGAACAGACTGGACATTTGTGTGCTGGACACCTGCAGCTCAGCTCCATGGCTGCAGGGATGCACTTGACCTTCCCAGGTCACCTACAAGCTCTCCCAGCTTTGCATGTGAAAGTATGTGTCTGGCTTTCCCACGTAGCTGTGCAACCGTCTTTTCACAGAAGAAGCGCTCTCATCTTTAATATGACTTTTGAATGATTTAGTAAGTATACTTATAATTGAAAACATGATTTGTAATTACATAAACCTAGAACCAATTCCTAAGATCTGGCATGTCTGTGACTGAAGCATTGTCACCCAGAATGATGCCTGTTTCCGTGATTACAGTGGTTAATACATGTGTCCTAATAAACACAAAGATAATGAACTAGAACTCTGGAGATCCAAAGGTACTACATATTCATAGAAAACTTCTGAAAAGGGGAACAAAAACTATAATTACCCCTGGGTACTGGAGAGTTGGAGACGTGTCAGGAAATTTTTAAAAAATTGTTTTCCACCATGCATCTTTCTGTTTGCCATTTGAGTTCTTTTTAATCATAGATGCATAGTGATTTACAATAAAAAGTAAGTTATGTTTTTTAAAAAAAACAAGCTTGGGATTCAAAACTGTATCCAAACAAAAGGCCTCCCTAAAAGAGTTTCCGACATTAATATTTGATTGTACCCTCTCCCGAAGCACACATTCTGCTGCTTTATAATATGCATCTCACAATCTCAGTTCCCTTCTTAGCACTCCAGCTTGCTCCACACTTTGATGCTGAGCACTATAATGCACGACTGCTTTCACTGAGATCCTGCTAACCATTTCTGTCCATAAATACAGAACCACAGTGCTGCATGCAGTAGGCAGCCTCAGGGCTTAAAGATGGCTGCAAACCTTTTATGTCAATGAAGTGTTATCTTTTTTTTTTTTCTCTTTCAACCAGGAATGCTCATTGTAGAAAATTACAAAAATGCAGATAAGAATTGTGCATATTAGAACATGAGATTTTTTTTTTCAATTTGTGTGACTGTTTACCTCCTAAATCATGCCCATGGTTCAATTAATGTTTGCTTTTTCTTTGAAGACAAAAAGAAAGGCATGCTTGTGCCGCAATATAACTGTGTGGTGCTCACATACAATTAGGAAGCAGTGAGTAAGAACCCATTTTGAAATTGCTGCCCCTGTTCATTAAAACACCAAAGGATTTCTGAAAAGCAGTGTGAATGATCCATTGCCTTAATTAGACTACCTCAGGCTACTCAGAGTGTCGAGAGGAAAAACCACCATGGCTGTTAGCACGCCTGTTAGTGGAAAATCTTGGGAAAAAATATTCAGAGGCAGTTAAACAAAATCTCTTGGGCAGAGAAATTCTTACTATCATTTTCTTTTCCCAAGAGGATTCAGCTTTTAAAGAACTAGGATTACTCCATGGCAACTGACTGTCACATTGGATGCATTTCATTTGTTGATAACTGGGTTCTTTTTTTAGCAACACTTTGAATGAACAACTCTAGACTCAAAACTTAGCATTGTGTACCATTGGCATAAAAGTAGGAGCTAGTGAGTTACTACAGAAAACTGGCAAAGAATTATGCCATTATTGCAAAGCTACTTAATTATGTGACTTCAGAATTTTGCTTCCAAACTGACTCCCTGGGAAGGAGAAGGGGCAAAGGCATACACTGAGGCCAGAATGAAAAATAGAGTCACAATGCTCTTAAATAACTGGAGATCAGTAGGGAAAAGATTGTGAGCAGGTGTTCCAGGCTCTGGGGTTTGTCTCCCAGCCTCCCCTGCTGGCATCTGTTATCCTAGTAAGTCCTTCAGTGAATATGAATCAGATTCCTGTTTTGCAGGCCTAGGAGGCAGGACACAGCTGCAGGCTGTAATTCTACTGAAAGGCATGGAGCCATGAGAAGGCTTCTAGAATCTGTCTTGGAATTCCAGGATCCCAGGCTGAGTGTTCAACACCTGCGGGAGAGGTTGGAGCCCAGTGGACAATATGTGGGAAGAAATGGGAAGGGACTCAAGATACTCAGAGAAATGATCTTTCAGTGCCAGAAAACTCAATTGGTGAGCGAAAGAAAGGCACTTGTCAAAATGAATTTGGGGCCAACCATGCGAAAATCCCTCACAACAGGTAGTGGCTGAGGTGAGAAATGAGACAGAAGAATAAAAAACAGGATTTCAGGATGGTGCATGGAGCCAGCCCTTCTTTTGCTATATGAATGAAAGAATGTGCATTTTGACATTACACTGTTCACAGTGTGACTTTGGAGATGTCTAAAAGAACATGCACAGGTATCAGGAATTCCTGGATTTGGAGAAGGCACTTGCTTCATGCATGAGCCCAGGGACAGCGCTGTGATTCCCAGCTAAAGAAAGTGGGAGATCATTCTGTAGCCCATTCTCTTCATTGCTGGGATAGTTCCCAGCAAAGGCTAGGAACAGGAGTACTATTTAATGCTACTAAAAGCTATATAGAATACATTGGAAGTCACACTCAGAGTGTATTTGTGAATTTCCTAGCTCAGAGATCAGTAGAAGATTTGCCCAGAGAAGGAGCAGGCATGTAGAAATCCCAGAAGCCCCAGCGGCAGGTCAGGAGGAAAGGCTGAGTTAGGCTCCCTAATGAGGTACAGCTCTGGGAAAGAAAGCAAAAGGTGTCACCCAAGATGATGAGAGAGGTCTCTTCACAGGAAGCCAATCAGCAACTTAACCTCAATTACAAAGAAAGAGATTTTGGTGTCACATTCCTTTAACCCCAGCACTCTGCAGGACCTAGGCTGAAAGATTGTGAGTTCAAGTCCAGCTCAGCAATGTAGCAATTTAGCAAGAGACAATCTCAAAATAAAAAAAAATTTTTTTCTAAAAAGAACCAGAGATGTAGGTCAGTATGAAGGGCCTGGGTTTAACCCTCAATACAGAAGAAGAAGAAGGAGA